>JAJMKZ010000022.1:0-29139 GCA_030564005.1 Ruyongia tratensis | reverse complement strand
AGAAATTGCATCACAACCAGGTTTCCAAGAATTATTGGATGAAACTTTAACTAGAGTTGGTGAAATTGAATCATTAGGAAGAACTAGAGAAATAGTTGCTAAAGATTTAAGATTAGGAGCTAAATATAAATTAAAGAAAGTTTCACAGGATGGATTTGTTATAAAGTTGAATTCTAAAGGTATTAATGATAATGATGATAATGATGATGACAATGATGATGATAATGATAAAGGACCAATAAAATTACAACCAACCACTCATAGGGGACAAAAATCTTTTTGGAATAATAGATTACGTTCATACTCTGATGAATCAGAAAAATAAATTATTTATATAGAAATTTCTATAGAAGAGATTTAATTATTTCAATTTTACAAAATTTCGTTTATTCTATTTTATGTATCTCCCGTTGCTATGGTGATTTCTTTGATTTTTAGGTATAAAAAAAATTAAATAAAATTAAATAAAATAAAATAGGAAAAAAAAAGATGTTGAAATAATTTAAGAAAGGTAAAGAAGAACTTTAAAATTATTTTGATATCGAATCTTTAACTCTTTTTAGACAATTCATTGATTTATGTTTATAAAGTAAAGATATAATGAAGGTGAAGAGAAAACCGTTACCATTGATCAAACCTAGATCTAGAAAACCAAAAGAGTTGGCATTTGGTGAATTAAATAAATTTCTTTCAATTAGACAGTTAGGTTATGTTTTATTAGTTTGCACTTGGTTAATATTTATTCTTTCAAATTTATTTCTATTTAATGTTATATCAATATCAAAAAAGAATGAATCTGATGATGAACTTTATGATTTCCCAATTGATAATTATTATCCAATAGCAGTTTTATTAATTCCACCATTTGCTTGGTTATGGTGTTTTATTGGTTGGACTGGTTTAAAATTATTTAAACATTCAAAAGGAAGTGGTTGAATAAAAAAACATTTAAATCAAAGATATTACAAATATATATAAAATAACCAAAATTTAATGTTGTCATTTTTTTTAACATTGCCAATTCATAATTAATCAATTATCATCATCAATAGCAAGCAAAGAAAAAAAAAAAATCTTGAAAAGCCATTTTTAGCAAAGAAAAAAAAAAGTTATAAAAAGGTGTCAAAATTTCTATTCTTTAGAATTTAAATTTATTTCAAACAGTACTAGTTTACTTGTTAACTTAAATTTCAATAAATCATTAACTTTAGAGATCATGGCTGTTACTTGTTCAGATTCAATTAAAATAATTGTAAGTTTTTTAATTGTTGTTTTTGAAAAAAAAAAAAAAGAAGTTTCATAAACAAATTCTTAAGACAATTTTAAAACTTGAATTAATACTAACAAATTAATAAAGGCTGCTATAGTATTACCACCATTAGGTGTCTTTTTAGAAGTTGGTATTGGTATGGCACTTGTAGTTAACTTGGTGTTGACTTTATTTGGTTATATTCCAGGTATTATTCATGCTCTATATATTATTTTAAAGTATTGAAAGAAAAAAAGTACGTTGATGCTAAGACTGAGAGATATTATACAATAATAACTACAATCAAATGTAACTGATTCATAACTTGCTGATGTTCATCACTGTTTTAAAACTGAAATTGCTATCAAGTTTCATTCTGATGTAACAAAAAATGTTGAAATTCTTCCAATTAAAACCACCAAAACTAATTTAACTCACTATGTATTATAATAATTATTAATTTTTAATTGACTGCATATATGAATCTATTATATAATATAATCATTCATTATCATTACTATTGCTATTGCTTTTACTATTACTATCACTATTGTAGTACTTATTTTAAAATTGAACACCCCAACACCAGCGTTACCCTTCTTCAAATATTATCGACAAATCACGTGCTGCGATTTTTTTTTTTTTTTTTTTTTTTTTTTTTTTTAAAAAAATTTTTTTTGGAAAAGTTTTGCTCACGTGGAAGTCAGGTGGTTATTTTTTTTTTTTGGTATTTGTTTTGTTTATATTTTCTTTCTTTTAATAAACTTTCAAAACAAATTTATTTAAAAAGTTTATAATAAAAGTAGTTAAAAATATTTGTAATCATGTTAAAGAGAACCAATTCAGACTCCAGTAACAAATCTGTTTCAAAAAAGCTTAAAAAACAAGATACTACTGAAGCTAATATTGATTCTGAATTATTATCAGAATCTCAAAATCAAAACATTGAAAATCAATCAAATAATCATGATGATGTTGTTATTTATGAAGATCATGATGCCCATGTCGATAACATAGATGATGGTAAGGCTGAAGTTTCTGAAGAACTAAGACAACAAATCACCACATCTTTAAAAGAGCAAGAAGCTGCTGAACATGCTGCTGCTGTTGCTGCCGCCGTTGCAGTTGTTGATAATGATAATAATGGTAATGCTAATGATTCCAATACAAATGATGCTACTGATCAATCATTAATCCAAAAAACTGAACTTACATTACATACTCAATTAACAAAACCACAACCAGGTTCAGATGAATGGCATAGACAAAGAAAAGATACTCATAAAGAAGTTGAAAGACGTAGAAGAGAAAATATTAATACTGGTCTTAAAGAATTATCATCAATTTTACCAACTCAAGAACCAAATAAGAGTAAAGTTATTTCAAAAGCTATTGAGTATATTAAGACTTTGAAAGAAACTGAAAATAATAATATGGAGAAATGGACTTTAGAAAAAATTTTAAATGCTCAACGTTTATCAGTTTTAGAAGCTGATAATGAAAAATTAAAAACTGAATTAGAAAGAGCTTATAGAGAAGTTGAACATTGGAAAAGTTTAGCTGGTAAATAAGTTTTATTTGATTGATGTGTGTTTTTTTTTTTTATATGGTTATTATTATTATTATTATTATTATTTAATATTGAATTAAATTAAATTAAATTAAAATAATTTTTCAATTATCTTTTGTGTTTTATTACTGAAAAATTTCCATTATCTTTATTGTGTTTTATTACTTATTATTATGATCTTTTTTTTTTTGTTGGTGTTTTTTCTTCTTTTTTCTATCCTTTATTATATTTTCTTCCCCCTTTTTGTTTACTTGAATAATGATGTATAAATAAAACTTTTTATTTTCTTATAAAGAATATTATTTACTAATATAATTCACTACTTTAATGTAATTCATATTTGATATCAAATCAAAAGTATATATATATATATAAATATAAAATTTTTTTCATTATAAATTTATAAAGCTTAAGTATTTGTTGATTTATTTAAATATTTCCAAATGTTTTTTAATAATTCACGATCTTTAGGAGTTTTATCTTGGTATAATATATCAATATCTTTATTAAGACCAAGAGAAAAAGCAAAATCTTGACATAATTGATTAAAGAAATAAAAATCAACATCTTCAATATCATCAACTAATAATTTATAAGCATTTAAAAGCATTAAAGCTTGTAAACTTACAATACTTGATCTTGTTATAATTTCACCAAAACCTAAAGCTGCATCAATATATGTTAATAATTTATTTTCAGGATCATTAAACATTGAAAAATTATAAATTGAAGTAATTTTTAATAAAATTAAAATTATTGATAATTGTAAAAAATCTTGAATTTCTGTATTTGAATTAATTTCAATTTTACCAATTGATTTATTAAATAATTTATTAAATGAATTCATTATTAAATCTCTATTTAAAATTTTAAAATTTGAATGAAAATTTGATAAGAAATAAAAATTTAATTGTTCTTCAATAATATTAAATGATGGTAAATGATTTAATAATAAATTATTAACATAAATAACTTTATATTTATTATCATTATTAATTTTTAAAGTTAACATTGGAGTTAAAGGTGAAGAATATTTGGTAGGTTTAACAATATTTTTAAAATCTAAATCTTTAATTTTATCAGTTTGAAGTTTTAAATTTAATTCATTTAAGTCTTGTTTAACATTTAAATCATTTTTATAATGATTTGAATTAATACTTGATTTAATATCAATAGTTGATTCAGGTATTTGAAATTTAAAACTTTGATCTTTTAATTCATTGATACTCTTTATTAAAGAATCATTTTCCTTTTTTAAAGCTTCAATTTCTTCATAAATTTGATTTTCATTTGAAATTATTTGAATCCATGGTGAAATTGAATAAGTACATTGATCTTGTAAATTTTTCTTTATACAATTTTCACAATTTGGTTTAGTTAAATCACATTTTATTTTTCTTCTTCTACATTCACTACAACTTAACGTTATCTTTTGTCTTTTATTAGTTTTAATTTCAGTATTTGAGGAATCATCTATCGCTTTATGATCTCTCTTATCAGCAGCAGAGGTATTTGGATCGTTTGTTTTGACAGAGTTGGAGTCATTGGAGTTTGGTTGTATAGACTTAGTATCAATATCGTTAAGTTTGTTCATATTTTTGCTTCTATTTCTATAATTTTTTATGTTAATAATTTACTGTTTTTTGTTTATATTTTTTCACAAATTTTAAATTTTTAGATATTTACAATTTAAATTGTTAAAGAAATGAAATAAATTATTTTAAACAATTTTAATGATTTAAAAAAAAAAAATGAAAAAATACAATTAATACTTTTTATATTCTATTAGTTGTACAGTTAGTAGATGTTTTATTAAGTGTTCTGTAGTCTCTGCTCTTCAATCCTCTTCTTAATCTCCATTGGAACCTTCTCCATCCTACTAGCTATCTTTATCTGTAACTCTGGACTTAATTCCAAATAACTCTCAATAAAATCCCCATCTATAACATTTTTAACTGGTTGATAATACCCTCTATACATAAGATTCATTCTATCAACTAGATTAGGTACCAATTCATACATAATTCTCTCCAATCTTTGGAAAAACTTGACATCTGATCTACTGGTCAATGCTATTAATGTACCAATACTACCTTCTAATCCCATATAAATAATTGATTCATTAGCACCAATTGTTAATGATTCAACTTCAATTGTCATTAATATATCTTCATTGTAAAAATTACAAATATTGGTTAATTTATATGGGGTACCATTAAGAATTTTTTCTTTAGATGTTAACATAATTGAAAAATTATCTAATTCATTACTTATTAAACTTGATTCTCCTTCACATCTTAATAAACTTATATTCCCAAATTTATCTCCAATAATAACTGTATTTAAATCAACAAATTTTAAACTAACAATATATCTATTAATAATATCATCACAAAATGGTAAAAATTCATTAAGATTTGGTCTAAATATTAAAAATGTAATAGATTCTCTAATATCACCAATAACTATTCTATCTTCAATTGAATCAATTTGAATAATATTTTCAATTGAATCTAATATTGTTGATGATTTACTTAATAATTGTTTAATACCTAAATCAAATATCTTTAATTCATTCTTAATACCAACTAATAATAAACTTTCTTTAAAATTACAAATTGAATAACAAATTTCTTTAATATTTGTTGAATGAATTAATTTTAAATCTTTTAATGAATAAGTATTCAAATATGATTTAAAGCTTTCATTATTAAATATTGATATAATTAATTTTTTAACATTTTTTGATTTAAAATAAATTATTGATCCAGTTATTAATGTTTCATCTTCTCTTAATTCAATAAATTTTTCAATTTTATTTGTTATTTTATTAAATTTTTCAATAGAATTTTTACCTAATATAATTATTGATTCTTCTTTTTCTTCTTCATCTTCATTATTATTATTATTATCATAATTTAAAATTTTTTTATTAAATTTACCATTTAATTCAAAACTTTCAATATCAAAAATTTTATTAAATTCATCAATTGTAAAAATCTTTAACTTTTTTTTATAAATTGCAACAATACCATTATTAATATCATTAGAATTAAATATTGAACAATCAATTAAACTTGGTATTATTAATGGTTTAATATTAATACTTGTCTTATCATTTTGAATTAACCAACTTTTATTTGAATTAGCTAATATCATTTCAATTTTAGAATCATTTAAATCAATAACTTCAATTTTTTTTAATATAATTGATTTATTACCTAAAATTTTTGTTCTTGTATCAATTAATTGATTTGTAAAAATATCTAAATTACTTCTTAAATAAATACCATTTAACATACCAATATGAATAAATAATTTATTTTGTTTTAAATCTTCATTTATTATTAATGATGTTGGTATTGAATTTAATGCTTGAATTGATAATGTTTCTAATACATTTTCAGGATCTAATGATAATAATCTAATTGTTGAATTTTCAAATCCTAAAATTAAATATTTTGATCTTAATAAACCTTTTGAAATAGGACCAATTGATAATGATGTAATTTTATTATTTAATTCTAATCGTTCATTATATTCAATTAATCTATCCATTTCATCAATTTCAAAATAAATTAATTCAAAATTTGATAATATTATAACTAATTGTTTATTATTACTATCACATTTTAAAATTTCAATACCAATTGGTGGTTTCCATTCATTTATAATTTTACCATTTTTAATTTGATTAATACCTTTTGAATAAATTTGAATTATTGAATTTAAACCAATTTGTTGAATATTTATTGTTGAAAATTCATTTAAAATTCCAGAATCTAAAACTTCTTCAACATCTTCACCAATTGATAAAATTAATGTTGAATCATTAAATGATATAATAATATATTTGTCAACTTCATCATCTTTATTTAATTTTATTGACCAAATTCTTTGTGCAATTGATGGTAAATCAGTTTCAACAATTTCATTTATTTGTAAACCATATTGTAATTTATTTAAAATTGATATTTTATCATTATTATTAATTGAATAAATTGTTTTTATACCATTTTTACAATCAATAATTTTTGAATTTAAAGTTGGATTTAAAGTTTGAATTTCATCAACTAATGATAAATTTTCTAATTCATTATCATTTCTTTTTTCAAATAAAATATCTTCTTGTGGATTATTATTTGATGAAGTAAAAATTGGATCATCATCACCTAATTTTTCAAATTGATAAAATTGTTTATTTAAATATTCAGTATCAGCAAATAAAAATCCAGATTTTAAAATTATTAAATTTGAACAAATTGGTAATGAATCAAAATAACTTATTGTTAAATTATTATTATTAAATTGAAGTTTAAAAATATCACCAAAATTCGATTGTAATAACCAAAAAAATTGATCTTTTAATTTATGAAGTGTACCACAAATAATTTTAACATCTTGATTTAATTCAATTTGTAAATTTGTTTTTGGAATTTTAATTGATAATTTTAAACCATTTTTATAATTTAAATTTTTATAACTAATTAAATTTTTTGAACAAATAATTATACCACCAATTAAATTATCTTCATTATAAGGTACTTGTAATAAATAATTTGGTTCATTAATTAATTTTTCTGAATGTTTTTTAATAACATGATTTAAACCTAAATCTAATTCATAATAAGTTAAATATCTTTCAATTTTTTCATTTGAATTATTTTCATATTTTGAATAATCTATTTCAATAGTTGCAAATAAAGGATTTTCATAACCATTATCTAAACCTATTGAAAATAAAGTTAAAATTTTAGATTTATTTGCTTCTAATGGTGAAGAAATAGTTAATTTATTTTCTAAATCTCTATTAAAGACATATACCAATTTATTTCTTTCCAAAGCAGTTAGTAAAATAGCTCTACCTTTAGCATCTGAGACAATATCTTGACCTGGAGATAATCTTCTAATACCAGATTTTGCAAATGGTTCATTAAATAAAGAATTAAATTTTAAATTTTCTAAATCTAATTCAAGAACTGATAAATTACCAGAATCTGAACTTAAAGCTAAATAATCTTTACCAGAACCTGCAATTTTGAAATTTGATATTGATCGTATTATAGCATATACTCTTTGTTCAAATATCTTTATTAATTTCCCAGTATTTGAATTTGGTTTATAGACTATTAATGAGGTTGAGGTTGCAGTTATGATTTCTTGAGATTTCTTCCCAGCAAAGTTACCCACACATGACTTTATCGAAGAGTTCTGTCCCTGTAGGGTCAAATTGTACAGACAGATATCAGTTTCTAAAGAAGACATCTTACTCAAAACAACTGACTTTTTGAATTTTGAATTGAATTTAGTTTATAATTTAAATTAAATTTTGATGTTTACATTTTTTTTTTCCAAAAAACAACAGAAAAAATTCTGTCATTTTTTATTGTTAATGTTTTTTTTTTTAATTGTTGTTGAAGATATTTTAAGGTAACAACAGTAAAGATGTTAGTTATTTATTGTACCAGATGTTGGTGTCTTTGATGATATACATTTTGGTGTAAAGTTGTAGTTATTTAATGACAAAAATTTTGTCTTTTCTGTTTTCAGAGAACTTCAATGACAGTTTATCAAGTTAAAATACTTTTAGGGTATTTGTTTCTTGTTATTATTTTAGAATTTCACACATACCTGTTGATTAAAATTCCCAAAAGACTACTTCACATGGAATAGTTCTTCTTTTCAAAATAATTGATGTTAGGTTGATTATGCTCAAACTATCAAATGTGATTATCTTTGAAGTAATATTATGGGCAATTGACATGCTATATAATATTAAAAAAAAGGTATCTACAATACTATGAGATTTCCTATAAATTATGGAAAAATATCATATGCTAAAGTTTATTGGAAGTTAAATTATTTAAGCTTTAATTAATACAAAATTATACCTTTCCCCCTCCTTTAAAAACTACTTTATAATATTACCTGCAATAAATTAACTCCTTTATTTATTTTCTATACATTATAATAAGTAATAATTTAACTTTACTTGAAATATTTTAATAATGAAGCATCTAATTTACCAGTTGAGGTAATAGCAGCAGCAGCTTCTGATAATGCTGATTTAATAACAGTAGCATCAGTACTACCTGAAACTTTTTGAGCAACATCGACTAATTGTAAATCATCAAATGATTCTAATAATAAAGCAACATCACCATCAATGATTTCAGCCTTATCTGATTCACCAAAGTAATCAGCTTCTTTTGGTGCACCTCTAACAGCTCTTTTATTCTTCTTTTTAGCAGATTTAGCAGCTTCTTTAGATTTCTTAGCATCAGCTTTGGCAGAAGCAGCAGCTTCTTCAGCAGCCTTCTTAGCAGCAGCTTCTTCAGCTTCTTTCTTGGCCTTAGCTTCAGCTTCAGCTCTAGCACCAGCTTCTCTGTCCCATTTCTTCTTTTCCTTTTCTCTCTTTTCAGCTTCTTTAAAAGCTTTCATTCTTGGATCTTCTTTTAAAGCTCTTTCAACTAATTTTAATAATCTTGAAGTATCTTCAGTTTTTCTCTTCTTTCTAGCAGCAACATTCTTACGTTCAATATAACGTTTATGATCTCTGTTTGATGAATCATCTGGAACATCTTCATCTAAAAATTCAAATGATCTCCATGAATCAAATTTATACCAGAATGAATAGAAAGCTTCAACTTCAGCCTTAGTTGAACTGTTATCACCTAATTGAGGAACTGGTTGAGTTTTTGAGAATCTTGATTCAGCAGCAAAGAATGGACCCCAAGCTTCAAGGAAATCATAAGTACCTTTAACTGGTGGTGGTGGGCATTCAGCACCTTCATCAACGGAATCAAATTGTTTCTTCTTTATTGGATCCATTAAAGTTTCAAAGGCTTTTTGAATAATCTTGAAGAAGCCATCTTGATCTAAACCACCTTTAGCAGATTTCTTATCTGGATGATGTTTTAAGACTTGTTTACGATGAGCTCTTCTAATTTGATCTGAAGTAGCTTTCCATCTTAAATGAGAAATACCTAAAACTGCGTATAAATCAGCAGTCTTCCAATCTCTTGGATCATGAGCTAATAAATCTTCACTTTGTTCTTCATCACCTAAATCAGCATCTTCATTAGTTTCATCAACTTTACTGACATTCTTTTCAGCTTCAATTTTTTCAAATTCTGACCAAGTATGACCTCTTAATTCTCTAGCAGCATGGGCTAAGAAGTAACGGCCAACTGGTTCAATTGGACGACGGACTGGGGCTGTGTATTTAGCTTCAGCTTTGAAGTTATCAGAGCCAAAGTTGGCTGGTAATGATGGTAAAGACATCTTCTCTTTTTTTATTGTTTTCTGATGTTTTAAAGTCTTTCAAATAAAACAATTAAAGTTTTTTGAGTTTATAAAATTTTTTTATTGTTGGTCGGAATTCTTTTTTTTTTGTTTAAAAGAACCGGAAGTCAAAATTTTAATAGTAACTAGTTACTATTAAATAAAATTATACAATTACTCTAATATACATCTAAAAATGTTAGAGGTTTCCCTTAGTTAATTCTGATAAGACTTTGAAAACAACAAATTCAAAACCTTTAACAAATTCTTCATCATTCTTAAAAAAAAAATGATTAAAGTCAAAGAAAAAAAAGTCTATTAGTGATCAAAACAGAAGTTGATCTCTCTAATATCATTATGAGCAAAACTAATTTTATGTAACAATTTTAATTATTTAACCCCTTCATTAAATTCTTTTAAAGTCTTTGGTTCTCCATTTTTCACTTTTAACCTGTTATTGCTCCATAAGTAATAATATTTTTCTATCTCATGGTACAATTTTTAAAACATATATATGAAATGTAACCAAATTTCGTTGAACTTAAATGGTCCTTAGTTAAAAGAAAGGTTTCTTCAAAGAATCTTTTTAAAATAGTTTGAGCTACTTGATTGATTATTGAGATAGTTAGAATAAGATATTTTTAACTCTCTCTTTGATTTTAGGAAAACTGTAGCTAAAAGTTTCAACGCTCTCGTATCTAAAATAGCTTCTATAAGATCTTTAAAATCTATTAAAAGTGATAATAACAACAGACTTGTTAATACAAATGGATTATCTTTTATTAGTATTGATTTGTTATCTTAAAAGATTCTTGAGTACAACATTGCTTTTCTTTTTGGTGTCGGTCCCCTCAACAATATTTCTTCTATTCAAATCATCAATAATTATATGGATTAAAACATCACCATCTGTCATGACACCGTGTTGTTGATTATTAGTCAACATGTAGAAAAACAAGTGTTTCAAAAGTTTTTCTTGGGTTGATTTACGACTTCCATCAACTACCAACATTAGTATTAATTATTCTTCTTAGAAAGGGCTTTTTTTTCAGTTCACATAGTTCAACTGGTATAATTTGACCAGCATTGATGTTCAAGAAGGTATAGTCAAGAGGTAAAAGCTGACATATACTGAGTGGAATAAATTCTTATATTGAAGTATTTGATTACTTATAGGCAAAAACTCCTTATCTCATAACGTTAAACATATTCGTTATACTTCTATTCCTTAAGGGTAAACTGCTTTCCCTATTGTTTTCAAATTAAAATTAGGAGTCAATAGTATTAACTTATAGAGACTGGTAACATACATGATTTCTTGGTGCATCGACACTTCGAATGTACAAAGAAACTTCTGAACATAACCATCTTAAAATGAATAAGTTCATCTTGTAGTAAAGGCACAAATTCTAAGTTTCTAAAACAGTTCCAAATATTTACCTCTTCTAAAGGATTCTTTAGTTCATTAAAGAATAGTTGAATAATTAGCTGCCTGTTATTGATTAAAAGAAGGTTATAAGAATCTAAAATTGAATCCCACATCTGATTAAATTGTGTAAAATTAAATAAAGAAGAATCAAAGTTATAATTTTGTTTGCTCAACTAAAAAAGAAAAAAAAAAGATTTGGAAATCAACATCACGTAGAAAACCCTTTAATACGTATCGAATATTCATTACACTATCTACTCATTATCGTCTAAGTCAAATCAGGTCAACACGTCTACACGATTCAAGACCTAAATACTTTTAAGAAACAAACTACTTTTCAGCTACTTCAGGACTTCAGATAATTTAATTTTAGATTATTAAAGGTAATTTGCACTTGGAAATTTTTTTTCAAATTTTATTTTGTTTTTAAAGAAAGAAGTATCAATATTCCAAATAAATTTATTAACAGAAATTACAATGTCACAAAGACAAGATTTAGTAATATTCAATGACCATTCTATAATATCTGAAAAGTTGATACACACACCCAAAACTTTTGTAGGCGTCATAAGTCAAGTCCAAAGCACTGCTGCTAATTGGCTAGTTAATCTACTTATTGAAAATGCTCTACATGGTTCATGTGCTATTAATCATGATGGTATTAAAAATAAAGTACAAAGAGATTTGGATGTAATAGTGATATCTTTTATGACTCATTCTTCATTATTTGAAAAATCATTGAAAAAGAATGGGATTGATGTTAGTAATATCTCAAATTATAAATGTTTTAATATGATGACAAATTTATTTACAAAATATCCAACATCTGAAAGATTTTTAGATCATTTTAATAAAATAATTGAAGAAATAAAATTAAGAAATTTTGGTCCAAAAATTATTATAATTGAAAATATTGAATTTTTATTATCTTGTTATGAAAATTTATCATCAATAAAATTATTAAACAATTTAAATAAATTAATAAAATTATCGAAAATTTCTTTATTTATTGTTAATACTGATAAAGAATTAATTCAATCAAATATCAATCTACCTGAACTTCCAGAATTCAAAACTTTAGATTTCCTTATTAGATTAATTCATCGTTCAGAATTATATATTAGTTTAAGACCTTTAGAAACTGGTAGAGCAAAAGATATTACTGGTACTTTAACAATCTCAAAATCAACTTTACCTTTAAATGTGGATAATTTAGATATTATAGAACAAGAATATTTATACTTTTTATCAAAAGATTCAATTAAATTATTCTATAGATAAACCCCATTTCATTAACCCATTTATATATATATTTCAAATTCAATTCTAATAAATATATAACCAAAAACTTATCATTTCAATCCTTTATAAAAGATACCATTTCTATCTATCCCATATATTGTAATCTTAACCATTGCATATTATCCATTAATTATTATTAGATTTATTCAAACGACTTCTTCTTCTTCTTTTATCATAAAGATCATCCAATGTAAATTCAACTGAACATCTTGTCCAAATGATAGGTAAAACTGGCCAAACACTTCTTTCACCAACTAATATCCAATAAGGAATATTTTCCATTATTCTATGAACATCAAAAACTCTTCCAAAATCTTTAACTAAAGTTCTTAATTCAGGAACTATAGTAACTTCAGTTGCACTTCTTGGTGTTTTTTCATCAACTGCTAATCTTTTAATTATACCTAATAAAAGTCCAACTCTATCCAATAATTCAACCCTATGCTGTAATTCAAGACCAAATATTCTCTGTACCAGCCTCTTAGGTTTCCAACCAGTTTTATGTTTTATATCATTAACTAATAAAGGTGCTAAATAAGGTCTTGCTAAAGAAACAATAAAATTATTAACATTAAATAATTCTGTTACTCTAGTATATGGACTCTCTGCGAACCCTCTTTCATTTGCTTCCTGTGGAGTTAAAAAAATATTGTCACTCTTATACGACAAACCTTCTTCCTCTGCTGTTGTTGTTGAAAACCCATATGGAACTATTTCACCATCAAGGTTTTTAATCATTAATTGACAATTATCTGATAATACTCCTGTACCAATTGATGCATAAATAGCTGACCAAATCAAAACATTTGGAGTTGTAACATAATTTAATAATGAAGGCAATGTTTTATCAGTTGGATGAACAATTATATTTAAAATTTTTTCAGTTTTAACATATGCGTCTTCAAAAGTTAAATCTCCTATAACATCTTTTACATATTTCATAAATATCAATATATCTTGAGAATATCCTTTTTTAATAACATTTTCAATAACTGATCCATATCTTTGGTCAACATCATGATTTAGTTTATCAATAACTGCTAATTTATCAGTAATTGTTGATAATGTATCCTTTAATTCAAAATTGGTTAATGAACAAACTAATGAGGCAACTACAGCACCAACTGCACTTCCTGAAAT
Source organism: Ruyongia tratensis (assembly GCA_030564005.1). Lineage (NCBI taxonomy): Eukaryota > Fungi > Ascomycota > Saccharomycetes > Phaffomycetales > Wickerhamomycetaceae > Ruyongia > Ruyongia tratensis. The sequence continues at coordinate 15,165 of JAJMKZ010000022.1, read as the reverse complement.
AATTCTTGGTAACAGACCTTTAAAATATAATGCCTTTACAACACCTAGATGACAAAGACCAAATAATGAACCACCTTGTAAAATTAATGCAGTTGAACCAAATGATTGTCTACCATCATGGAAAAAATCTAATTTCATTTGATTAGTTGATATTTCACCTTGATAAATGTTATTTCTTGGATTTAATTCCACTTCATCTAAATAGTGTAAACAACTTAATACTTCAGTTATATAATCTTCTATTAAAGTTTTTGTTCCTGAATAACTCCTTATAAATAATCGTCTATTTGCAATACCACCAAAATTTCTTAAAAATCCACCTGTTCTAAATAATTTAAGTAATTTAGAAACAGCTTCTCCCATATCACTATTAGGATCCGTATGCATACTATTCTCTCGAGCAATTTGTAATTCTTTTAATCTCTCAGAAACTAGTCTATAATCATATTTGTTACTAGTAAAATTATGCCTCCATAAATCTGAACCTGTTAATCTATCCATATAATAAGCTGAAATTTGCCATTCATCATAAGTTTCAGCCTTTAGTAAATTCTCCTTTGCAATGTCAATAGGTGTTTTCCTTTTCCAAAATTGAATTGTTTTCCTTACCCAAAATATTGATATATCAATTATAAAATCTATTATAACCCATAATCCAGGCGGTATATGGTTCTAAAGTAGAGTTGTTAATAAATTAGTTCTAAAGCAAAAGTTACAAGTTTTTATACTAACTGAACTTACAAGTATCAATGATAACAATGATAGGAAGAATGACTTAGGCACTAACAGCATTTTAATGTCAATAATTTTCTGAAATAAGTACTTTCTTACAAAACTGTATGGAGAAGTAATTACACTAAATTTAGTACTTCTCCCTTTTGTTAGTGCTCAAAATTACGCGCGCGATGGTATGGAAACTACGCTGGGATATTATTAATTAACTTATCTAAAATGCATAGAACAATCAATAAAATGATTGTCAATCTCTAAAAGTACATATGATATAAACAGAATACATAAATGTATGAAACTAGGGGGTGTAAAATCACCAACAATATAATGATTTGTTTACGAAAACCATTTTTGGATGACTTGTTGTGATTCAACTGGATAGTTTTGGAGCAAACTGAAAGCATCAGCTTGTGGAATAGTACTTAATAGTTTTTTGGTGGAATTGACAACTGTTTCAGCATTCTTACCACCAATAGAGGCATAAGTTAAAGCTTCAACAACGGCATTAACAACTTTTGAGAGTTTGTTTTGGACTGACGGGTGATTGGCTTCAATTAATTCAGATAAGAATCTATAGCTAAATGATGCTGCTTCTGTATCACGAACAATTGGTAAAGTTTCTATCCAGTTATCAATCATTTGATTAATATTTGGTACTGAATCACGTAATGAATGTAAAATCTTAGAAATGGCACAGCAAGCATTTTCAGTGGCTGTATCATTAGAATCATCTCTAGCATTTGGTATTTGTGTCATGTTAAATAATGGTTCTAACGCAGCAATACAAACTTGAGCATAAGCTTGAGGAGCTGAAAGAGCAGCACAACCAATAGCATATGAAGCAGCTTGGCGGACTGAACCAGTTGGACTACCTAAAGCTGCACCAAGTGGGGATAGGAATAATTCTTGATAAACAGTTGATTGAGGACCAACAAATTCTAATAAATCAGCAATTAAACATATACCGCATACCTTAATATCTGAATTTTCATCATTTAAGTAAGTGCCAATAGTGTTTATCATTATTTGGAATGGTTGAAGCATCTTTGATTTAGAAGACTTAAAAATAATTGAACTTGTTCTATTAACCATGTCTAATAATTCTGAATCATCAGCAGCATATTCATCAAGTTCGTCAACATCTTCATTATATTCATCATCAACACCTTCACGTTCTTTAATACGACTGTAGGCTTCATTTAATACCTCACTAGTAGCTTCTGCAAATGATTGTAATTGAGTTAAAGATAAACAATTATCACCCATACTCTTAACAATTTCACCAAGAGCATAGAAATATGTGTATAAAACATCTGGTTGTGGTTCTGAAGTGATATTTTTCAATAGTTTATCAGTCATTAATGTAAATAAATTACCTCTTTGACTTGAATCAGCACATTTTAAGAAAGTTGGTAATGTAGTTGAAGCAATTTTACGTGTATCATCATGCAAGTAAAAATCTAATGAAGGTAATAGAATATCAACAACGATAGATGATGTATAAGCATTGAAATCACTTCCTAATACTGTAGCATATGAGTTTATTAAATCAATAGCATTAGCTTTTTCATCTAAGTAAGAAGTATGAATACCAACATGTTTACCACCTAATTGAACAACATTCCAGTCTTCATCTTGTTCAAAATCTTTAGCTTCATCTTCTTCTAATAATGTAACATCTTGTGTAGCTTTAGCAGCTTCAATTAAAGGTGGTAAAACTAATGGTAAAAATGGAACAAAATCTTTACCAATAATACGACAAATTCTTGACCAACCTAATGATAAATATGGTTTAATTGGATCATCTTCTTCTAAGTTTTGTTGTTGTAAAGCAGCTAAGATTTGAACTAATTCATTTGAATGTTCACTGAATTTTTCTTTACCAACAGCAACAGCTATCAGAGTAGAACATTCAATACATTTAGCCTTCAATAGTTTAGATTCATCACCCATATCAGTTTTTAAAACATTTAATAATAATGGCATTAATGTATCATAATATTTGATGAATTTATTCTCAGCAGCATCAGCAACAATGGCAATAGTAGTTAAAACTTGTTCTTGAACATAACGTTTTGGACTTTGTAATAAACCTAATAGATTGGTTAATAAATCATCCAAGTATGGTTCCATAACTTCTTTACTAGCCATTTCTGAGAAATTAACTAATGCAGCAGCAGCATGAGCTTGAACTCTTGGTACTGTTTGATTTGTTAATTTAGAAACTAAAGCAGGAACAATTCTATCACCTGATGTTTTCTGAATAGAATCAGCAAAATCAGTAGATATTTGACCAATAGCATTACAACAAGCATATTGGACTCTAGGATGGACATCATTTAAAAGTGGCAATATTAAATCTAAAATTTTTGAAGTTTCACCTTTAAGAACATCAGCACAACCTTCAGCAGCTGATGATAAAGCCATTAAAGCTGATTGACGTTGTCTCCAATCTTGTGAACTTAACATTGGTGGAATCATTTGGAATAATGGACCTGCTAACACTTGACCAGTTAGAGCTAAAGCGACACGATCTAATGCTTGACGAGCTGAATCATATTCTTCTTCTTCATCATCTTCATTTGAGTCATCCGAGTTGTTCCATTCAGCAGCATCATCATCATCAATACAAACTTCAGTCATCAAACTTAATGTTATGACAACAATAGCCTCAGTATATTGTGGTGAAGCTTTACACATATTTGGACTTGATTCAGAGAATGAAGTTAATAATTCTAAAGCCATTAATCTTGCACTTGAAACTAAGTCTTTATTTTTGGTGACTGAGTCACAGAATTGAATCATAGTTGAAAACATACCCTTAAACATTTTTGGAGCAATAGTAACAAGTTCAATTAAAGACTCTAAAACTGAAGCTAAAGCATTATCGTTACCATTTTGTAATAGTCTTGGTAAACTATTTAATAAACTTGGTAATAAACCTTGTAATTGAGGCCATGATGGTTTACCCAGATTTTGGAAGAAACCAACAAAAGCAATACAAGCTGAAATTCTAACTTCATCTGATGAATCTTCAAAACCAGAATGATAAAGAGGTAAAATTTCTGGAATATATTTTTTGTCAATTAATTCTGGAGTTGAAGCTAAGATTCTAAAAGCAGATTCTCTAAAACTTGGATCTGGATTTTTGATAGATTCAAATAATGTTGGTAATAATTCATTCCATTCAACGTTGATATCATCTTTTGATAATTCAATAATTGCATCAGCGATTTTGTGTCTAACAGCTGATTCTTGTGGTGAAGTAAATCCAGTTAAAAATATTGAACGCAATTGGCCAATGATTTCTGGAACTGATGATATAGTTCTAGCAAGAATTGATGTACTCTTTGGAGGAGTTCTAATGGCATAACGTCTAAACAGAACAGAGCTAAAACTTCTAACTGATGTATCTGGACCAGAAGTAGCTTGTTCAGCTAAAAAGACCAATAGTAATTTTACACGTTCAGTAGTAAACCAAACTGAATTTAATGTGGATTCAGCATTTGCACGAATATTGTTATCTGGTGAGGATAATGCCATTAAGATTTCCATTAATGGATTATTGACATCTTGTGGTAATGAAGACATTGTGATTATTATATTTTTTTTTTAAAACCAAAAATTTATAGGAAAAACAAATTGAAAAAAAAAAAAAAAAAATCTTTTAGTGCTATTCTTTTTATATAATGAATAGTAAGTATTAAAGTAGATATTTTCTCTTTAATTCAATGAAATTAATAAATTAGATAATATAATTTTTTGTTGAGTTGAGACTTGATTATTTTTGACACGCTTTTGTAAAAGGGTAAAAGTAACAAAAAAGATCCCTCTAATCACAAATTAAAGAAGAATGAGTAAATTAAATAATAGAAGTACAAGCAAGAAATCAAATTAAACCACCCACTAGAATACCCTTGCTGGATGTATAGTTGAATGAAATTAATGTGATTTAATACAATCTAAACGCTCTAACGAACTTCTTTTAATGAATGATTTGTATTACAGATTAAAAAATTTTGTTTGGTTGAAAAAAAAAAAAAAATAAAAAAATTTTCCTTTAATTGATTACATAAGCCATTTTTTTAAATTTTGTTACGTTTAAAGTGGTACAAAGACACAAAGATGAGTACAAAGAGGATGTTAGATCTTTTTAGACAATGTGAACCCTACGATAACACCAAGAGAGATCACTGTCATAGCCTTTGCCAAAGAATAGGACGAAAACAGGTTGAAAATTGTCGTTTTGAAGCTGCTCATGAAACTGAATATCTTATTAAAAATTTGACTGGTAGCTTCATTCTTATCTTTAATTAAAATTTCAACAAGACTTGTTTCTTTATTATCAGATGCATTGATAGCATCAATCAAACTAGACTCATCAGTAATGGAAACATCATCACCTTCTTCATCTTTATAGAACAAGTCACATGTTTTTTCAATATCTAAATCCTTTTTTAATTTCTCTTTTATTGCAGATTTCAACATTTCAAATATTTTTAAATCATCATCAATTGTAACACTTTCATTAATAGCTAATCCAATATTATGTGCTTTCTTTTGATAAATTATCTTGAAAACAACTGTTCTTTTCTTCATATAAAAATTTGTTCTAATCATTGATTCATTAGATAAAGTCCTTCTTATTATTGGTGGTGTTGTTACCTTCTTATTGTTAATATTGGTGAATGATGATTTTCTTGAATTTGAAATCAAAATTTGATTTAATGATGATCTTCTACTTCCCATTGGAGTTTGTGATCTTGACATTGATGGTGATCTTGTACTAACGACATTTTTTAAAGAATAAATATCATCTGTTGATTTTTCTAAAGAATTCCAAAATGTATCCCAGAAGGGAGCTTCTAATTCTTGACCTAATCTATTGGTGACTTCTTCTAATGTTGTATCTTGGAAAGAACCTTTATCAACATCATCTTTTTTAGATAATTGTGATAAAACTGAATAAGTTAATTGTAAAACACTAACAACTCCTATAATATCATTTGATAAAGGATCAACAACCGGTAAATTTAAGAAATGGCCTTGACACATTTGTCTTAAAGCTTGTGAAATATTTGATGTTGATTTAGCATATTCAGGACTTGGTGTTAATACTCTTGCTACAGTACAATTTTTATAATCACTTTTTTTAGCTAATACCCTAAAACAAATATCTTTACTTGTAAATATACCAATAATTTTTTTATTCTCTGATGTTCCATCTCTAACAAGTATAGCGGTTGTATTATTTTTAACCATTTCTTGAGCAGCTTGGAAAACTGAAGCAGTTGAATCAATATAAACTGGTTTATGATAATAATTTGAATCAATCATTGATTTTAAAGTTGGGATTTCAATCAGTTTAGTTAATTCATTAACATCATCAACTATTCTTTGAGCTTGAATATTTGTTGATTTGAAGTCTTGATAGTCATCAGCAACATCTTGTAAAACATTAAGCAATTCTTGTGCATTTGTAGATATTCTTTCTAGCCGTAGCATTGATTGATGAAAGCATCTTGTGATATCTAAAACACCCTTTATATCATTATAATCATCATTTAAAGGTAAATGTCTTACACCCTTTTTAACCATTGTATCCAAAGCTTGTGTTATAGGAGTATCAATATGAAGACATAGTGGAGTTGATGTCATTATTTGATTAACTGTTGTTGTTTGAGGATTTAAACCCTTTGCCACCACTCTAAAGGCAAGATCTTTTGCAGTAAACAAACCTAATAATTCATCATTTTCTTTAACCAAGACACAATGAACTCTTGAATCAAACATTCTAAGAGCAACATCATCTACTGTATCAGTAGGTCTGACTTCAAATGGCAAGTCAGGTCTTAGTTGATAAATTGTTCCCTTTTTTATCTCAACCATTGTATTTGTGACTAAAAGTGGTTATCTCTTAGAAGCTAGTGCAATAGAAATAAAAGGATCGAATATAAATGGTATTATATGGGAGGTATGTAGATAGAAACAACTTTCTTGTACTATTTGAAATGGTAATAGAGACCTTAAATATAAGAAGTTAAGTTAAATTTTATCTGGAGAAATAAAGGAGGTTTTTATAAAGTGTTGCTATGGTGATAACAGATAGAAAAGAGGGAGTAAGAGAAGATAAACTTGACACTGATAGAAATTGAAGAGAGAACCTTTAAACACCCAAATGATTATAACACTGAACTCACAGATATATGTTTCTAGTTTTTATTTGGGGTACGAATCAAAAGTTTATTTTCAAATCGCAAATTTTCAACAATATAAAAGAATATGTATTGACAAATAGATGAAAATAGCAAACATAAAAAAGATAATTAAAAACAATAATAAGCATAAGAAGATACAAAAATTAACATGTATTATATTTAAAGAATAAAGTTTTAAACCACTCTTCATAATGGAGGTGTCACTTTTTCTACTTTGGTTTTGAGGTACATAGTTAATAGGTTTGTTTCTATAAGGTGAATTTTTGTTTATTGAGAGTAAATATTAGGAGAAGTTGAAGTTATTTACTACTTCAATACAACTAGTTATGTGTAACTAGTTAATTAAATAACTGTATTCCTCTCACAGATCAGATCAGATCAACCTGATTTATCAATTCTGTCAATCTTTTATATGAGTAGTACGCTATAAAATTTTCGTGTCTGTTTACATTAAATTTTTTTTTGGCGATTGTTCTTACAATGTTAATTATAATATCAAATCAACGAATCAATTAACACTTATAAAGCTACATTGAACGTGTCACAATGGGGAATAGAGACTCTGACATCTTCAGTGATGATGATATGGACGAGGATGAGTTCGAATTGAGTGATATTGATGATGCTGAGTTCAACAAGCTGTTGGATAAACCTGCTGTAAATAAAGATATAAGTGAAACTATAATACGGCGTGACAATCCTCATCAAAGAACTTTAGATGGTCAAATTATCAATCCAAATGAACCTACTCATTATGAAGAAATAAGGAGAGTTGTAACTTTTAGACCAACTCATCATGATCTGAATAAGGAAAGTTTGAAATCTTATATATACCCATCAAATTATCAAGTTAGAGATTATCAATTTGATATCATTTATAAAGCTTTCTTTAAAAATTTATTATGTGCTATACCCACAGGTATGGGTAAAACTTTCATTGCAAGTACAGTTATGCTAAATTTTTATAAATGGTTCCCAAAAGGTAAAATTATATTTATGGCGCCAACAAGACCTTTAGTTGCACAACAAATTCAAGCATGTTTAGGTGTTACTGATATACCAAGTTCTGATACTGCAATTTTATTAGATAAATCGAGAAAAAATAGACCTGAAATTTGGAATTCAAAAAGAGTCTTTTTCACAACTCCTCAAGTTGTTGAAAATGATCTTGGTTCTGCTTTAAATCCAAAAGAAATTGTTTGTTTAGTAATTGATGAAGCTCATAGAGCAAAAGGGAATTATGCATATACAAAAGTCGTAAAAAAGACATCAAGATTTAATACTTCATTTAGAGTTTTAGCTTTAACTGCTACTCCAGGTTCAACAATGTCAGATGTTCAAGAAGTTGTAAATAATTTAAACATTTCAAAAATTGAAATTAGAACAGAAGAAAGTGAAGATATAATAAAATATATGAAAAATAAAGAAACTGAAAGAATCAGAGTTGAATTTAATGAGCAAATTGAAGAAATTATAGAATTATTAACTATTGCTATTGATCCAACTTTAAAAAGTGCAAATAAAAGTGGTATTTATGATGTTACTGATGCTTCAAGAATAAGTCAATTTGTTTGTTTACAAAAATCTCAAGCAATTATAAGTAATCCCTCAATACCTGAAGGTTTAAAATGGAGTTATTATTTTATTCTACAACTAATTGGTTATGTTGGTCAAATGTTAAAAAGATTAAAAATTTATGGATTAAGAACTTTTTATTCTTATTTTGAAAATAAATCTAAAGAATTTAAAACAAAATATGAATTAGGGAAATCAACAAATAAATTGGCTCGTGATTTCTTTTATCATAATTCATTAAAAACAATTGAAAAAATTTGTAAAGAAAACCTTGATAATCCAAAATTTATCAGTCATCCTAAAATTGAACATGTTATTGATGAATTAAATCAATTTTTTGAACATAAAATGAATTCAAGAGTTATTATTTTTACAGAATTAAGAGAATCTGCTTTAGAAATTGTTATGGCAATTGATGCAATGGAGAATCCTGACTGTAAACCTCATATTTTTATTGGTCAATCAAGAGGTAAAGAAGGTTTTGATGATGAAGATTATATTAGAAAAAATGGTCCTAAAGGTAGAGGTAAAAAGAAGAAAGAAGAGAGAGAAGAAAAGGAACGTGAACAATTAGAAGCTAACCAACAAAAGAAACAAAATGATTTGGATGCAAGACAATCAAGACGTACCTTTACATCTGAAGAAGCTCAAATATCTGGTATGAATCAAAAGACTCAAAAGGAATTAATTAAAAAATTTAAAACAGGTGAACTTAATATTTTAGTTGCTACTTCAATTGGTGAAGAAGGTTTGGATATTGGTGAAGTTGATCTGATTATTTGTTATGATTCCACAAGTAGTCCAATTAAGAATATTCAAAGAATGGGTAGAACTGGTAGAAAACATGATGGTAAAGTTGTTTTATTACTATCAGGATCTGAAGAATTAAAATTTGATCAATCAATGAATGATTATCAAGAAGTTCAAAAACAAATTGAAGCCAATTCACTAGATATGCCTAAATCTGATAGAATTATTCCAACTGATATAACTCCTAAATGTGTCAAAAAACTGATTGAAATTCCAGAGGATAATTTAAGAATTGCTAGAGGTGAAGATGAAGATGAAGTTATTAAATTTGCAACTCAAGCAATGCTTGGAAAGACACCAAAGTCTAAAGGATTAGGATTGGGTAAAGGAAAGAAGAAGGAACTGTCTGGATTATCTGGAGTTAATAAGTCTAAACAAGAACCAATTGATACCAAAAAGAAAGTTACTAAAAAATTTTTTTTACCTGATGATGTTGAATTAGGATTTGTTCAATCCTCAAAGTTAGTTAGAAAAGTTGGATCGGGTGATTCTAATGAAAGTTCAATTGATAGATCTACTGAAAATACTTCAGTTTCAACAAATATCGATGCCTCAACATCTTCATTAAGACTTCCTTTAAAGAGAAAATTCAAAAGACCTTTGTCATCATATAGTTCTGATGAAGAACCTCTGGATTATGATATTGGATCATCTTCAAAGAAAAAGTCAAAATCACCAGTTAGTACTACACCTGTTCAACTTGTCAAACTTACTAAACCTGCTGAAGCTTCCAAAGAGAAAAAAATTAATAAATCTGATAGTATTATTTTAGACAGTGATTCTGATGTTGAAATTACAAATGTATCAATTGTTAACAGATCAAAGAGAAGTAAGAATGAAGTTCTATTTGATGATGATGAGGAGGAGGAGAAAGAAGAAGAAGAGAAGCAGCAGAAAGGAAATGATAGTGGATTTATCAATATTGATAATGATGACCTGGATGTTGCTAAAAGAGATACTATTGTTACTGATTCAGAATCACCAATTACAGAATATGATGATATATCTAATAATATAAAGACTGCAAAAGTTGTATTATCAAATGCTGAAGAGAATATCCAACCAATCCCAGAAACTTTTGATGAAATTAATGATGTTGATGATGTTATTAAAGATGATTATAAGAAACCTTCAAGCTCATTAGAGATTAGTGATAGTGAAGGAGAAACTGATGATGAATTTACTGCTCTTATGGCAAATAATAAGAAGAGACCTATTTTTAGTTTACAAGATTTTGAACAAAATGATAATATTGCTATTGATAATGAAATCAACAATGAAGTTGCTAAAGTTATGGATAAAGAATATGAAAAGGATGATTCTTATGTTTTATCAGTTAATAATGATCATAATAGTTCAGGAAAAGTTTCTAAACCATCCAAGACCAAAGACACTCCAATTAGTAAAAATGTTTCACCAGTTCCTTCATCAGAATTAAAGAAACCAGATATTACTAAAATGTTACAAAGACCAAAGAAAAAATCATTAGGTGGTAAACGTCGTAAATTTGATTTATCAAAGATTGATGAATCTGAGGTTATTGATTTAGATAATGAGAGTGATTATGGTAATACACAAGTTAATAGAATGAGATCTGCAACTAGAGAACTTAAACCTTTAAGAAGTTTAAAGAATAAAAGATTTCATGATATTAAATTGAATGATAAAGATTTAATTTTTAAAACCAATGATGAAATTAAATTAAATTCAAATTTTGGATTTTTTACACCTGAAGAAAGTATGGAGTTTTATAGTAGATATTTTACAAATTATTATGATACATTTGAACCAGATCCAACACAATCAGTTAAAATTGCACCATATTGTGGTAAAATACCACATAATAGAGTTTCACAAAGATTTATTAATTTTATTGCAAGTATTCAAGGTGAGAAAGAGATTAATAAATTAATTAGAAAACAACAAGAAAACTTTAACCATTTAAGAAGTTCCGATGATGATAAAATTTTAGTTACTGATGTTATTGTTAATGATAATGAATTAATAAGATTTAAGAAGGAGGTTACACCACAAAAAGATAAAGTTGGAAATGTTTCTATTAATAACAATTATAATGAAACCAGTATTAGCTTATTAAGTGATGATGATGATGATGATTTTATAGCTTTATAGAATCAGAATTAATTATATATGAATATTTATTATTAAAGATTTATAGGTCTACAGTAAGACAAATTAAAATAATAGTTTTTGAATTTATTAATTAATTGATTGATTGATTGATTGATTGATTGATTGATCATTAAGCATAGGAAAAACAACTAGGTTTTCTTTTGTATAAAATAGCATTAACAATTGAGGGAGTGAATAGAATATGAGGATAAAACTAATTAATCATAAAAAGACATCTTCACATTTTGTAACAACAACGTTATCTAGTTTTTTAGAAGGTGTATAAGATTCAATAGCGACAGAATGATAAATTAAACTCCATCTGCCAGGGTATATTGGACCATTTACATTTTTAATTGAGCTATTATATTGTCTTTTAAAGTTTGGGGTTGCAAAGACGTATTGAACATAATCTGGAGCACCTGGAACTAAACAATTATCAGCAAATATGGTAGTACCTTTTGTTATTAAACCTAAAGTTTCAGCCACTCTAAGGTCTGGCAAATAAAGATATTTCCAATGATCAATGAATAAGAAATCTATCTTATCTATATGATACGTTTCTTGAAGTTCTGGTAATTTATCACCTACTTTACCTAAAATTTGAACGATATAATTTGATAAACCTGATAATTGAATAATTTGTTGACTAATATTAAATAATTTTTGATCATATTCATAAGTATAAACTTTTGAATCATGATCACTTAATTCAGAGTTTTTTAGTTGAAGAGCCATTAGAATAGCAGAATAACCTAGATTAGTACCAAATTCAACGATAACTTCAGGTTTTGATTTTTCAATTTGTTGGCTTAATAATAAACCTTTATGTTCACCAATATTAATTAATTTTGTTTTTGAACCAAAATCATCTATAGCTTTCAAGACTAATTCAGGTTCATTTTGAAGTCTTTCTCTTTGAGATAGAAGAGTGGCCAATAGAGCATCCTCCACGGCTTCTGGGGTTTGATAGGTAGTACTTGAAGGTAGAACTGTGTTTTTGTTATTGGTTGCATCCACAGTTGGAATTTGTAGTAAAGCCTAAAATTGGGTGTTAGAATTCAGTTCTTCCACAGATATTTCGGTTCTTTTTGAGTTGTGAAGGTAACATGGTATACACTATCACCAACTACTTAGTGTCATATTACTTACACTTGAGGACATCTTTTTTCTGATTTACTGATTTAATTTTGTGAGAATTTTGTAAAATTATAAAATCTGGGGGAAAATCTCAATTTTTTATACTGGAACAAGAAAAAAAAATTGGTAACGTGATCTTTAAAAAAAAAAAAAAAATATATATATATATTTTGGTTTGTAGCATTTACTTTTCTTAAGTTTATTATTTTGTGTTATTTTATTGGTTTTAAAAGAAAGATTGTAGCTACAAGAGGTAACAAATATAAATAGTATGCAAAAGCTGACTTTTAAAGTTCTATATATGGGGTTCTTTTTCTTCTTTTTTTTTTTAAGTGGTTAAATGTTGATTTTTTCAATAGAATAGACTGGAACTTTCTTAACATTCTTGAACTGTTTCATCTCAATTTGCTCAATAACTGCTAATATATTTGATGCTGAGTTTAAAGCGGAAATCTTATCAGTCAATACATCTTGTAATTTATTAACTAATTCTTCATTCCAAATAAATAAACCATTTGAATCAATTAATAATGAAATTAATTCATAACCAAAATTAATTTGTAATATACGTTCAATAATTTTAACACAATCAACATTTTTAAAATCTAATTCATCTTTTGAAAATTCTAATAATCTAATAATAATATCTTTAAATATTTCATCATTATCTGTTGAATTTAACTCTTCTAATAATTCTTTTATTGAAACATTAGCTGTAACAATGGCTTGTCTTAATAATCTTGGTTTACCTCTTAATTTACTTAGTAAACCTTCAATAGTTGGGAATAATGGATGTGTTAATAAATATGTTAATGCTTTATCATGAACTAATGGATCTTTTTCTTTAAATAATAAAAATTCAACAATCATATTTAAAAACTTTGATGAAACAATTTTATCCTTTTCTGTATAAAATTCATTTTCTGCATTCATAAAATTTAAAAAATCTTCATCAAATTTTTTAGATTTTAATAATTGATTAATATTAATTTCAATTTCATTAAATTTATCATCTTTTTTATTATTTAATTTTAAATCTAAAATTGATGGAACTTCATAAAAAATTTCAGATTTTTTTATTATTGGTTTTTTACCTAATGAATCTTTTAAAGTATTTGAATCTAAAATAATATTTAAACCATTAATATCATTTTCTCTTAAAATAATATTAAAAGAAAATTTTTTAGTTGAATTTATTAAAAATATTTTTTCTAATTTTGATTTTGATTTTATCTTTGATAATAAAGTTTTAAAATTTGTATTAATAAAAAATAATTCTGAATCTTTTGATATTAATAATCTATTTGATGCAATAGAATTTATTGAAATTTTTGATGATGTATTGGAATCAATTTCTGGAATTAATTCAGATAATTGAATAGTTTTAAATTCTGTAAAATGTGGTAATTTAATTAATTTTAAAATTCCATTTGATAATTGATATAAAATACCATCATTATAAGTAAAAATGATTGAATTTAAATCTAATTTTTTTGAAACATCTATTATCTTTGAATTAATCTCTTTACCATTTTTAATTGATAAAATTCTAAAATTTAAATTTGATTTTTTATTACTAAATTCAATATTTAAAATTAAATCATTTTCAATAAATTTTGTAAAAATTGATGTAAATAAATTTGAAACATTCCAAATTTCTTTATAACCATTTTCTTCATTTAAATCTAATGAAACAATCTTATCTTCTAATACTAATACTAATGAATTATTCTCTTTAAATTTTTTTATACTAACAATTTTAGAATTAAATTTAATTTCTTTTAATAATTTTGAATCATTTTCAGATCTTGAAATAACTTGTAAAACAAATGAATTCTTGTTTGTTTTAGAAGAAGTACCTATGTAATAGACATCATCAGCTTGTTCAATACTTGTTATTATCGTTGATGGAGGAATAGAATGAGACCAAATTAATTTTGGTGTAGGTTTTAATATATAATGAGAGACAGATGCACCAGAGATACCAATATGTAGATCTTCTGGAGTACTGCACTCTGCGACTTGGACTCTTTCAGCAGAGTCTATAGATACCTTAGGAAGTTTGAATATTGTGTAAAGATCAGTCAAACTCATTCTTCTTTTTTGTTTTTGGTTAATTTATAATAAAAAAAGTTGATGCTTTTCTCTTCTTTTATTTATTTCTATATAAAATTTTTTTAAAAAAAAAAAAAAAAAAAAAAAAAAAAAAAAAACAATTCCGACTTAAAAGTTACGAATTCCGACTTTAAGTATTTTATTTTATTTTATTTCATTTCATTATATTATTTCGTTATTTTATTTCATTATTTATTTAATTTATTCATATTATTTGGAATCAATTGTCCTTAATCCTCTTTATAAAAGGATTATATGAAAGAAGTTTCAAACAGGCTCTAGTTTTTTTCTCTCATCTTTTAATTTAAAATCATATCATAATAATTTATCATAAAATTAACCCCTTCTGTCTATAAACTTTCTCTCGATGATTTGATTGTAGATGATTCTGGTTGACTAAACTTATATGTCTATTGAATCAATTGAAATAACAACAAAATTG
>JAJMKZ010000021.1:0-32273 GCA_030564005.1 Ruyongia tratensis | reverse complement strand
ATTCAGAGTTCAATAAAGCTAACAGTAATGCAGGAAAGACATGGGCTCAAAAATTTAATACATCAGGAAATCATACATTTAAAATTATGTCAGCTTCAAAAATATAATAGCTACAATTAGGAATTCAAAGGAAAAACAAATAATACATTAATAAATCATAAAATAATAATATCAAAGTATTAAGGTCAAACCAATTGAGCAATAATCATAAATAAGAATATATAACAACATTAAATCATAGACAGTATTGATTATTTTAAAAGAGTAGATTGTAAGAATTATAAAAGAATAAACTAAACCTTTAATTAACTATTAGTTTCATTAAGTTCACCACCATTAACACTTTCAACAAAGATAGTTTTTTTGTTTATTGGAAGAATTATTCTAATTTATAGTCTACAGAACCTTTTTTGGTAATTCTGGTTCATGAACATGTTCAATAGCTAATGAACCATATTCAGTCTTTTTCATAACCTATACGTCCAAGGTAGATATTTGAGTAATTCATCAATATATTCCATTGGAATATCTTTAGCTTCTGGATAAGAAAGATAAAAGAATGATTGCAGAATAAACCATATTGCATTTTTATAATCATATTTGTTACAAATTTTGCCATTATAAAAGCGCAGAATCATTTTGAATCAGCCTTAAAAGGATTTAAAACATTTGTAACAATAAAACAGAATAAACCTTCATTTGAATCAAATAACCATCTTGGAGATTTTTTTGAAGAGAACCATTATAATTATTTAATTAAAGATGAGTATTATAATATAGATATAGATATTTGGATCGGTGAATGTAAATTGATTAATTGTGGTTCTTCTCGTCCTTATATGTTATATTTTAGAAATATTAAGTTAAATCTGGTTGTTATGAATGAATGAATGAATGAATGAATGAATGAATGAATGAATGAATGAATGAATGAATGAATGAATGAATGAATGAATGAATGAATGGATGGATGATCTAATTTAAATGTAAAGAAATAAAGTAATGAGATACAATAGTAGTATATCCCTCTAAAATTATGTAATTTTATAACTAATGGATAAAAGATAATTTGAAAGTAAAAATGAAATAATTGCTGTTTTTGAAATGTTACCAGGATACCAACCAATTATTACTAAAAATAAATATAATTAATAAATAAGAGATGAATTTTTATTTTAATTCAATTTTAAATCATTTTCCATATTAAATAATTTACCCCAGAAAAACTTTTTCAGTATTTTTAAAGTCACGTGATGAAATTTTTGGATTAAGTAATATATTACGTAATCCAATATTATAATTTTATTTTATTCATTACTTTTTTGGAAAATTTGTTTCAATATACTCTAATATAAATACATACTTTAATATATCTTTTAAATTTAGTACTTCTCTACTACATAAGATTTTTATTATTGTTGATTTCAATTATTCAGAAATCTGTTGGATAAATAAAAAAAAAATTTGGAAAAATTCATCAACATATAAATACAACTTTTAGTGTAATTAATAATACTCATAACTATACAGTTAATTCATTCATTTTCATCCTATAAATTTCAAAACTGACAATGACTATCACTTACAAAGATCCAGATTTCAACACTCTTAAATCTGAGCCTCATACTTTATATTTATTTGGTCTTAAAGTTTCTCATTCAAGAGCTCCTTCTTTACATAATACGTTATTTAAATTATTAAATATACCATGGAAATATAAAATTTATGAATCTGATAATAAAATTGAATTTAATTCAAAATTTGAAAATGAAAAATTAATTGGTTCAGCTGTTACTATGCCAAATAAAGTTATTGCTGCTTCAGAATGTGTTGATGATTTAGATCAAATTGGTAAAGAATGTGGTTCAATTAATACAATTTATACTAGATTATTAAATAATAAAATTGTTAAAATTGGTACAAATACTGATACAATTGGTGTTTCAGAAGCTTTTTTACAAAATTATCCAAATGAAACTAAAAAATTTGGTGAAGGAAAACCAGGTCTTGTATATGGTGGTGGTGGTGCTTGTAGATCATCAATTTATGCTTTATATAAATTTTTAAAAGTTTCAAAAATTTATATTGTTAATAGATTTGAATCTGAAGTTATTGAAATTCAAGAATCAATGATTAAAAATGGTGTTAATGTTGAAATTATTCATATTAAAACTCCAGAACAAGCTAAAAGTTTAAAAGATGATGAATTACCTTATTTAACAGTTTTAAACGTTCCAAATTTTGAACCAGTTACTGAAGAAGAAAAATTAGCAAGATCAACACTTGACATTTTCATTAATCAAAATTTAAAAGGTGTTGTTTTAGAAATGTGTTATCATCCAAAAATTCAAACTTTATTACTTGATGCTTATACTAAAGCTAATTGGAAAGTTATTACAGGTGTTGAAGCAATGATTTATCAAGGTATTGCTCAACAACAATTATGGACTGGTCTTTCATTAGATAAATTCCCAACTTCAAAAGTTATTGAAATTATTCGAAAACAAATTGAAGAAGAATCTTAATTATAGAGTTTATTTTAAAAGAAAAAAAAAAAAAGGTAAAATTTATTTATAATTTGAAAATATATATGAAATTAAAAATTAAAAATTTAAAAAACATTTTGTAAACTTATAAAATAAATAAATCATTAAAGTAAACAAGTGCTAATGAAATAAATTTCTATAAAATCACTACAAATTTCATTAAATAACTTGCATTATTAGTAATAATGAAATCAATTATCAATTTGATCTTGTTTAAACTGATGAATTCAATCAATTATTGCACCTTTCATAATTTGATTGAAATGTAAATAATTAAAGAAAGAATTGTAGGAATTTGATTCAATATTGTAAAGATCTAACTAAATTTTTTTTTTTGATCAACATCTGATAAAGTTAATTTATCATATTTATCATGGTTCTCTTATACCTAACAAATTTAAATTTGGATCATGAATTAAAAGAATCTTTTTAGTCATTATGAGATGAAAAAAATGATAAAGGTTATTGAAATGTTGGAATAAATTTTTTTAAAAAACAAAGGATTGAATAATGGATTGTTTTCAATGCCATTATTAGTGATTTTTGAAGTTTATAAATGGTTAAATTTTAAATAAACTCTTAACTCATATTATTTAAATTGTTATATTAATGTAGTTATAGCTCACCCATAATTAAATATTAGATCAATAAACAAAACAGAATAGGAAAAGCTTAAATAAATAAACATAGGATAAATATTATGAACCATATTTAAATTTATTCAAGTTTCTTTTTATTTTATTTTTTTTTACTACAAGTATTATTTAAAAAGGTATTTATTTATTGATTTGAAATAACTTTAAAAACGTAAACATTTTTTCAATTTATATTTCTTAATATTATTCTTTTTAAATGATTTCATTATAAAATCATATAAATTATCAATATCTCTTTAAATAACTATTTAAAAGTTATTTACCAGATGAATTCAAATTTGATAATAAAAAATATAGAATTCATGATTATTTATGAGAAATTTGAATTGAATGTAGATTAAACCATAATAAAATGATAAGATGATTTAAACAAGTAAGATAAAAATACAAACGAATGTGTATTGCATTGGCAAATTTTCTTACAATTAAACATTTGAAATTCAAACTTCTTTTAATCTTCTCTTCTATTTTATTCAAATTTTCCTGAACTTTCTAAAAATTTGGTACTTTTCTTCTTGAGGATGTTTTTCCGCTTTTACCTACAATATTAGTTCAGCATTAGTTCAGATTATAAAACTAACGCACACATAGTAAACGTTTTATTAAGTCAACCCTCAATAATTGTTACCAGTGTTTAAAGATCTTTTCCAAATAAATTGAATGAGATGGATGGATGCATTGAAGGAATTT
Source organism: Ruyongia tratensis (assembly GCA_030564005.1). NCBI lineage: Eukaryota > Fungi > Ascomycota > Saccharomycetes > Phaffomycetales > Wickerhamomycetaceae > Ruyongia > Ruyongia tratensis. The sequence goes on along the minus strand of JAJMKZ010000021.1, from coordinate 28,381 downwards.
TTTTTTTTTCTTTTTCCTTTATTTTTTTTTTATTTTTTTTATTTTTTAATCAGTCCTAATTGAGGTTTTGAGGTCCACACGAAAAAATAAATGAATATATATTTAATTATATTTAATTATATTGAATACCGTTGATATCAACTACTCTAATGGTTAATAGCCATATCATAATGTATATATTGTTTATTTATTTTATTTATTTGTTTATTTGTTTATAAAAAATTTAATTTTAATTTTGATGGGGTCATAATGAAGATAACAATATAGGTTAAAAATTTTATAATTATTGAAAATGATAGCTCAAATCGAAATAATAAAGCATCAGCTTTTAAAGTAACAGTTTCTTTACCAGCATTAATTAAATCTGGATCTTCATTAACTTTTGTTGGATATGGACCCCCATGCCTAAAATACCGTTTTTACTTTGTAAATTAACTTCAATATCTTTTGGTAATTAATTTAATTCTAAAGTTAGAGGTACCTATACCTATACCTATACCTAAAATTATTATTAACAAATTCTTTTGATGTACGTTAAATAATTTAAATTCTTCTTCTATAACTTGTCCCTGAAACTGCATTTGGGGCAGTACCCAATGATCATATACTCTCATACCTTTGACATCCATTCAATCAACATCATCAACACTTCACTCAGAACTACCCATTTAAATTAGGAACCATTAATGTAACTACCGAATTAGGAAATAAGTACCTGAAATACTTAAAAATGAACATCCAAACATTTTTCTTTTAATCACCAAAAAAAAAAAAAAAAAAAAAAAAAAACTAAAAAAGTAGCTAAAACTTTCTTTCAGCCAATATAGTTAGCCCCCAATTTCATAAATTCTATTCATTAGCTCATATTTTGGCAGTGCTTAAAGTGTATTTATTATTCTAAATTTGAACGCCTGAAGTCAGGAAATATTTTAAGACGTATATATACATCATTATCTTCTTCCCATTAATAAAATTATTTTATCCAATAGTAAGAATTTTAGATCAAATATCAAATATCAAATATCAAATATCAAAACAAATAAAAATCAAATCTTTATTTACTAAATAAAGAAAGAAAAAAAAAAAAATTTCAAATTTCATCACAAAAATAAAATAGAATTAATAGAGAAATGTCTTTAAGTGCACCATACTATAACCATGCACAAGTTCAAGTGCAACAATCTACTGGGACAACACTAACGGCTGATGATGATGACAATCCATATGCTCAAGTTAAGAAACGTCAATCTATACAAGCCTCTATTAAACCAAAAGGTTTTAATCCAAATTTATTTACAGATACAGTACCAGATTTTGAAATATACCCAGGAAGACAAAGAGCCGATTATAATATAAAACTAGTAGTTGTTGGTGATGGTGGTTGTGGTAAGACTTGTCTTATGATTTCTTATTCTCAAGGTAAATTTCCAACAGTTTATGTCCCAACTGTATTTGAAAATTATGTTACTAATGTTAAAGGTCCAAAAAATAAAATCATTGAATTGGCACTTTGGGATACAGCTGGTCAAGAAGAATATGAAAGATTAAGACCATTAGCTTATAATGATGTAAATATTTTATTGGTTTGTTATTCAATTAATAATGCAATTACTTTATCAAATGTTAAAGAAATTTGGATACCTGAAGTTAGACATTTTTGTCCAAATGTTCCAATAATATTAGTAGGAACAAAGTTAGATTTGTTATATGATAATACTCAAATGATTGTTGATCCAAGTGAAGGTCAAAGAGTAGCTACAGAAATTGGTGCTTGTTGTCATATAAGATGTTCTGCAAAATCTACTGAGAATGTTTCTCAAGTATTTAATACAGCTATTAAAGTTGCATTAATACAATTAGAAAAAGAAGAAAATTTACTTCAAACACCAGGTGATAAAAGAAGTTCAATTCTTAAAAATAGATTTTCAAAACAATTAAGAAGTGATGCTGTACCAGAAACTGAAAACATAAAACAACCACAAGAATTACAACCACCTACAGCAATATCAGATTATTATAAAAATGCTGAATATGGTCTTGATGAACCTGTTAGTTCTAAAAAAAGAGGTAAAAAGCATAGAAAATGTGTTATTCTCTAAAAGCTGTATTCTTTTGGTTCAATTATTTATGTCTATGTGTATGATTATTTTGTTCTTTTCCCCCTAATTTATAAAACTGATTTATTAATAAATATTTTCTCTTATTTACAATAGTATTACAAATATAGTAGAAATTGAGCTTGTATAAGTTAAGGTATATAAAAGATATTCAAAAGATTTAAAAAAAAAAGTGTTTATTACTCAGCAACTAACGAGATAGTTTTGCATCCAGATGAGCAATTTGTTCTTTCAGATTAGCTTCTTCAACTGTCTTAACTAGTTCTTTGGTACACTTGGCAACATCGAATGCAATTCCTGCTAATCTTTGTTTAAAGTTTTTATCAGCGTACTCATCATCATCATCTTCATCACCTTCCTTAGCTTCACATAATATATCCATTCTAGTACCTGAATCACGTAAACTACGAACAACCCAACTTCCATGTTCTTTTAATTGAGCATTTCTGCTTTGATTCATTGAATTGCTTGTAGCCTCAACCATTTGTGTGACAACAGCATAGATAGCTCTTGAACCTGATCTAAGATCACCTTTGGTAGAATCATGTGTTTTTATGCTCTTTAATAATGCTTGAATAGTAGAAATAACTTTAACTGTTTGATGTTCAAGATAAAGTAATAATTCTGAAAGAGTATTATCTGGATCTTCAATATCAAATGCACCAACATCAAACTCTTCAAAAGATTTATTATCATTTATGTCCTCTGTTTGAGTCTTTTCTGGCTCTTCTTGTTGTGATATTTCCTTTTCTTCTTCAACTTGTTCAGTATTGTTCTTTATCTCAGTGTTATTATTTACAATGCTTAATTTATTTTCTGTAGCTTTTTTTATTTCTGGCCTATTGTTCAATCCCTTCAAAGATTCAATAGCTGATTGACCATTTGTAGCATTCAATTCACCTTTCAGAATATCATGTTTTAGTTCTTTTTCTTCTTCTACCACTTTGTTTTGTTTATCAGCTAATTTTCTTTCATCATGATTTTCTTCAACCTTAGTATCAATCTCATGTTTAATAGCAGTATCATTTTCATCATGATTTTCTTCAACCTTAGTATCAATCTCATGTTTAATAGCAGTATCATTTTCATCATCATTTAGATTACTAATTGTTGTTGGTTTTTCCACTGGAAAGCATACTTTTTCATTCTTTGGTAATACATTGACTGGTTCTTTGGTATCAAGTTTGCTATTATTATTATTAGATAGTGATGCAGGGTATAACTTTTTAGAATTTGGTGAGAAATTTCTTTGTGAAGGGGAAATTGATTGTGAAGATTGATCTTGTTGTTCAAATTGTCTAACTTTTGAAAGTATATTGTTGGAAGAAGATCTCTTACCAGTGGCCATTGGTGTAGTATTTTGGTTCTTGTTATTTGGTGAAGCTTCAGGTGAGTATCTTTTTGAAACTAAATTCTTACCAGTCTTTAAAGAAGTGATTACTGTAGCTGGAACAGCAGCAGCATTAAGATCTAAACCTCTAGATGCTTTCTTCTCAAATGGTTTATTATTGATTAAAGATGGACTTGAATTTACCTTACTTTCAGATTCCTTGGATGAGTTGACTATTTCACCATTAATATCTTTGATTTTAGCTGTCTTTGGAGTGGTGATAGGTGTTGAAGTATTAGAAATTTTTAACATTTTCAGTGGTCTAACTGGGGAAACAAGTTCTTCTTGATCTTGATCGTTTGGTAAACTATCAAATATTTCTTCTTTATATATAGATCCATCATCAATAGCTTTAACTTCAGAAACTAAATCGCATACAGAAAAGGAGATTTCACCAATTGCACTTTCTAATATCAGTTTAGGTAAAAATTCAGAGTATAATGAATAATATCTTGCAGTTGTGATTGTATGAGAAATTGAAGCTTTAATTAGTTCTGATTTCTCAGAATGAGGAGCATAACTTGAGATCTTACCAGAAATGTTACAGATCTTTGCTAATTTATTGAATAATAGATCGATATCTACTTTACCTTGAAATTTGTGGATATCAATCAATATTGAGTCAGTTGATTTTTGTAATAATTTAAGTAAACTAACAGGAATTAATCCATTCTTTTCAACAAACTGTGGAATCTTTTTACTTGAAATTTCATCTAATGCTAACAAATCTTCAATTTTCTGCAATTTCAAATCTTCAAATTTTGATCTCATATCAGATATTTCTTTCTTTAAATTATCTATTGTAGTTTGATCAGGTTTATCAAGACTTTTATTTGTAATGGCATTACTTTTTTCTAATGCCTTTGCAGCAGCAGATTCTTGACTAACTTTAACTTCATTCTTCAAATTTACAGCTTCAGATTTTAATAATGTCACTTCATCTTTTAGTGATTTATTAATAGTCTCTAACTCAGTCATCTCTTTCTCAAGTTTTTCAGCCTTGTTTTGAAGTAATGTATTCTTTTGTTCAAGTTGTGTTATTATTTTGTCCATTTTAGTGCCTTCTTCTATTAAAAGTTCAATTTCTCTATCTTTATTTCTAATCTTGTTTACTGATAAACCACGATTAATACTAGGTTTTGATTCTTGAGTAGTTTCAGCGTGTGAAACTTGACTATTTCTATATGAAAATTTAGGTGATGATTTTGGATCATTCTTTAAAGGTGTAGCTTGGTCTGCTTCTTCTTCATCATCACTCCAAGCAATTTCAGCCTTTGTTGGTATAACTGTAGTAGATTGAAGTTGAACGACACCAACATCTCTTGATTGATCACTTAAAGTTTTCGAGACTTTATTTGTTCCATTGACTGAAGTAATAGATGTTTTTTTATTAAGTGATGAGTTTTCACAATGATAATTTCTTCTTTCTATTTCATAGCATATATCACTCACCAAATCTCTAAATCTTGATTGCTGTAAAGAACCTAATTTTTGTCTAGCATCATTTCTTTTTGGATGAAAAGATGTTTTTGATAATAAAAAATCTGGCTCTTCTTTTGATTCATCTATTCTTCTTTCTAATTCGTCAAAAACATCTGTACTTAATTCAAAAAATTGTATTTGAGAAAGTTTTGATAACTTCCCTCTTGCCTTTTCTGCTCTACTACTATTTATCTTTGTAGGAGCTGGACTAACACTTAAATACTGTTTGAAAGATCTGAAGTATTTCAGTAGACTAGATGCTTGATCTGCCTCTAATTCATTAACCACAGAACCCATAGTATATTATATAAATCACTTATTAAACTGAGACGGTCAAAGTGTGAACTTCCAGTGGTTTAGTGGAGATCTTGAGCTTTCAAGTGATTTGTTTTTGTTTTTGTGTAAAGATTTAAATAAAAATCAAGGTTATTTATTTATCGAAAAAATTTTGTTTACGCGCTTTGTTTTGATTTTTTTTTTTTAAACACAAAAATCAAAACAGTATCACGTGACTTTTTATTTTGTTAAGTTAAACTTGGCAACAAGTTAGTTAAGTATCAATACAAAGGTAAAAGTGGATATGAGCATATAAATTATATAATAAATAATTACCAATATTAATAATTAAAAGTAGATAGATAGATCACCTTTTTTTTTTTTTTGGTTTTTTGGTTTTTTGTTTTAATTTTGATTTTGTAATTTTTTCATTACCCTTAACTTAGATAAATATGTATCTTTATCAAGATAACAACCTTTCAACCATCTTTCACCTCCATCACCATCAAATTGATCACGAGCATGTAAAACTCTTCTGTTGTCAAATATAATACAATAGTTTTCTGGAACTTTGAACTTCAATTGATTGGCTGGAGTGTTAATGAATTTTTCAAATTCTTTGTACCCTTTAAGAAAATCTTTAAATAAGTAACGATCACCAACTTCATTTAAACCATTTTCACCATTAGTGTTTTCTTCACCTGAAGTTATACCTAATTTGAATGGTGCTTGGAAAGGTGGTGAATAATTAACTTCCTTGAACTCAACACTTCCCTTAGTTGAAAGACTACTTGCGTTTAAACCCATTAAAAATTCATCTTCAACAATCAAACAACGTGAACCATAATAGTGATGACCATCTCTATCATAGTGATAATTGATGGGGAAATTTATAGTAGCTTGGTATGCTACTGGATCTTCACTTCTGACATATCTAGCAGCAGCAAATCCATCAGCAAAAACATTTTCTCCACCTTTTGCTTTGTTCTTAATAAAATGTAATAGTTGAACTCCTGGTGGTGATTCATAATATAGTAAATCTTGATGTAATGGTAAGAATTTATCTGTATAGGCAATATTTTTAGCATCTGGAACACTTTTAACATCCCAAGTAACTCCGTAAAAAGTATTCTTTACATAACCTATTCTTTCAGCAATTTTTTGAACTATTGGATTTTTACTATGTTCTTCATCAGATAAAGTTGGAGTATTTTTGATGAAGGCAATACCATATTTGTTAACTGAATCTAAAACTTTAGTTAAAATAGAATCATCAGAAATGTAATCATTGTAATCAACAGCTTGTCTTTCAATACTTGGAAATTTTTCTTCTGGTAGACTATGATCCCATGGTAAAACTTCTTGAGAATAAGAGATCCCTTTAACTCTACCTTCTAAAGAATTATTTATTTCCAAAAACTTTCTGTTGTATACAGCTACATCACCATCACTCCATTGGATTTCAATTTCTTCTGGAGATATAATCTTAACTGATAAAGGATGTGATTTAATAGTTTCACTTGTAGTAAATAATTTTTGACCTGATGAATGATCAAGGGAAGTATCAGATGTTGAAGCATCCCTTAAAAAGCTATTATTGTAACTGAAAGTCTTGTTGTCTTTCAAAAAAGTGACAGTAGTTGATTTTTTGTTGTGCTTTACTTGAATATTATCATCTTTAATTAATATATTGTTCACTATACGTGTTGTACTTAAAAATCTGGAGTTGTTGCTTTTAGCAGTCAGGATAAAAAGGTTAGAAACTTTCAAAAGATTAGATTTTTGTAAAGCTCTAAGCATTTTGGATTGATATAGTATAATAGCAGGAAATAAAACTTAATAAATACTAGATTAGATAGAGTGTTGTATCCTGATAATTACTTCATTTTTTGAATTGAATTTTATTGTTTTGAATTTTTAATTTTTAAAGTCATGCTGAATTTCTCCGGGTTTAAATAATTAAACGTTTAAACCGTCTTATAAAAATTTATTTAATTAGAAGAAATTGTATTGGTGAATAATCTATTGCCAGATTATTGTTTATTCGTGTATAAACTACAAGATCATTTGACTTAAATAAATCAATACAGAAAGAGATATGTATAGTTCACTTATAATGCAATTATATTTGTAGTAGCAGCTATATTTGTTGCTGAAGGTAAAGAGTTACTATTAGGAACAACTTCCTTTAATTTTTCATAATTAATCGACCATTTCTTATCAACACCTTTTGGTTTAGTTGCAAAATGGGTTATTGTATTTTCAATTGTTGCTTTAGTGTATGTTGGTAATATTTTCTTTAATAATTCTGTCAATGTAGATTTTGTATAATCTGAATCATGAACAAAATTTGCAAATTTTAAAATATCTTGTTCCTCTGTTATAATAGTTTTTGATTTTTTTCTTTGTTCTAATTCATTAACTTTTAAATTTGAATTATTTTCAAATATTTGTGTTTGATTTGTTTGTTTTTGCCAATAATCTTTATTAGGATTTATTGGAAATTCAACATTTTCTTTCAATATTTCAATCTTAAAAATTGTATTAGATTTATCATTCCAAGTAACAATAGGAACCAAAGATTTTATTAAATTCATTGGTCTTAATTCTGGTTTATCATCATCTTCAACAAAATCATTCATATCATCACCATCTTCTTCTTCCATCTCATCGTCATCATCATCTCCAATATCTTCACCTTCACCTTCTTCATCTTCATTTCCTTCATCATAAAAATCTATAAATAATTCAGTTTCCATATATGGATTTGTAGCTAATTCTTTCTCTACTTCTTGACTATATGTACCAGTATAATCTATCATGTTTTCATAGAATTTGATTGATTTCATTACCATCTTTCTATCTATCATTTGATTTTGATAAATTTCTTGAGCTGTTATTCCATCTATATCAGGTTGTTGTGGTTTAAAGAATTCATTGATATTAATTAATTGATCATTATTATTTAATTCTTTATCAAAATTTTCAATTGTTGCTTTTGGAATTGATTTTAAAGAGCAACTATCTTTAATAAAAAATGGTAAAAATGTTTTGGAATATATTGAATCATTATTTTCATTTATACTATTTTCTAAAGGCGTTATAGTTTTAACTGTAGCTTTTGGTTTAAAGAAATTAGATATCATAGACTTTTTAGCTTTCTTTTGTCTTTCTTCTTCTTCTTTTAATCTAAGTTCTTCTTTAATTCTTTTTTCTTCCTCTTTCCTTTCACGTTCTTCTTTCTTTTCTCTTTCTCTATCTTCTTTTTCTTGTTTCTTCAATGCTTCTCGTTCTTCTCTTTCTTTCTTTTTTAAAGCTTCTTTCTCTAATCTTTCTTCCTTCTTTTGTGCTTCCTTTTCTAATCTTTCACGCTTTTTTTCAGCTTCCTTTTGTAATCTTTCACGCTTTTTTTCAGCTTCTTTTTGTTCTTTCTCAAGTTTACGTTTCTTTTCTTCTTCTAGTCTCTTAAGTTTCTCTTTTTCCTTCAACAGTTTCTCTTCTTGTCTTTTAAGCTTTTCCTCTTCTTTCTTTTGTTTTTCTTCTTCTCTTTTCAACCTCAATTCTTCTTTCAATTTCTCTTGTTCAGCCTTAATCTTAAGTCTTTCTTCTTGTAATGTTTTCTTCTTTTCTTCTTTTTTAACCCTTTTGATTTTGGCTTCAGTGTGTTCTTCTTCTGTGATCATAACCACATCATCATCATCATCATCATCACCATTATCGTCATCACCGCGTTTATTTGACTCTTCTTCTTCTTTAATAATAACTCGATCATCGACACTATTATTACTTATATCATTATTGTTGTTTTTTTCTTCTTCAGTGTTGGATACAAATTCTTCTTTAGTTATTGAAACATCATCATCTGATCCTTGTGAATTGAGACTCATTCTGCTTTTTCTTTATTAAATGATATCTTTTAAATATATAGTTTATCATATACCAGATACTTATAGTTTATAAATGATGCTTATGACGCGCTTTTTAATCAAATAGTTTAATAGGTTATGAATTTTCTGACACGCAATTTTTCAACTTTTTTTTTTTTTTTTTGTGCCAATTTTGTTGATGTATCAAAAAAATTAAACTTTTAAAAGCCAGTTATAACAGCATATAATATGAGTGTTGAAGATGATGAGATATTCATCTCAGCTCAAGCACAAAGTAGAATAGATTATTTCGAAGAACAAGATGAAGATCAAGAAGAATTATCCAAGCTTAGTGGTGTTTTTAATAAGTTTGTCTGCAAGACAGCTATTACAACTAATACAAAAATAAAAGAAAAAATTACAAGGAAACCTAAAAGTATAAATAATAGAAAAATTCAGAGTCAGCAACAACCTTCAATCCCTGTTGAAAGAGTTTTAAAGACATTATCTGGTAAACCACATAAAGTTTTAAAAATCATAAATCGAGATAATAAACTACTCCTCAAAGAGACTGATGAAATTTCTAACTATCTACAGAACAATGAAAAAGTTTTCAACGAAGATGAATGGAAAATGATGAGATATAAAGTTGATCAAAGAATACAGTATGATTTGAGGAAAATAAAAACAACAAGTAATTGTGAGGAAAATGAAACAAGTGAAAAAGAAAGTCTTTGGAATGCATCTTGTTCTGCTCCAAAAGAATTGATATATGATGAAATGAATTCAAATTATGACAAAGCTTTTGACTCAATTCATAGAAATTTCAATGATCAAGAATCTTTACCATTATCAATGACCCTTAGTCAAGCATATACTAATAATGAAGAAGAAAGGAAAATAGAAGAAGTAGAAATAGCTGAAGATGAGATACAGGCAGTTGATTTGACAACAGATGATGATTTTCCTTCACAAATAAGTTGCTCACAGGAGACAGGCTCTATCATATATGATGGTTCAATAGAATGTTCAGATGATGAAGGATCTATTATTGAGATTTTAAAAATAAAAAAGAAGAGTTGATATATATAAAAAAAAAAAAAAATTTGAAAAGTAAATAAATAAAAACATTTCAATTTTGAAGGCAAAAAAACATAATAATGAAGTTACCTAATATTCTTGATCAAAAATTTAATGATACAGCTATAGTTTCAAATGAAAGAGAGATTCATATATACCCAGATCATACAATAAAGTATCTATGAAATACCCAGTTTTGTTATTTGTTTGAGTTGACTTTGGATCACTAACATTATCACAATGGAGGCGGCTACCACAAGAAAAATTGGAAACAATATTCAAATCTATAAAATATGGAATTGAGATGAAAGAGCCATTGTGTATTAGACTTACAGATGATCATAAGTTAGAGTAAGTTTTTAAAAATTTAAATATAACCTTTACTTTTAAAATCAAATATTAACAAATTTTGAGGCAATTAGAAAAACAAAGGTCTTTAGAAAGGTATTGAAATTTCCATCTACATCTTTAAATGAAGCAAATCAAATTGGTAAGTCATATATACTTCATGATCACCATAGTTATATGAGATTATTAACACACACACAGTTTCACTATTAAAGGTTATATCAATTTTAATTGAGAATTTTAAAAAACAAAATATTGTCACCAAAAGAGATATTTATTATCAAGATGTTCAACTTTTCAAAAATCAAAAAACTGTTGATAATATAATAGAAATATTATGTACATCATTAGAATATTCAAATTATGAAATTGGTGCTATTGCTTCACAGAAAGGTTTATGTTATGGTGATATGATTGTATCATATAAGAATAAAAGTTCAATAACATTTTCAAAAAAAGATGGAAGTTTTTTAATTCCGAATTTAAATAATGCATCATCAATTGAATTAAATAAAGGAATTAAATGTATTGTTATTCTTGAAAAAGATGCTATTTTTAATACTGTCATAAATGATAAAGAAAATTTTTTAAAACTTAATTCAGTTTTAATTACAAGTAAAGGTTTCCCAGACTTTTTAACTAAAAGATTTGTTAATTTATTATTTAAAACAAATCCAGATATTCCAATTTTAGGAATTTCAGATATTGATCCACATGGTTTTAATATTTTATATCAATTTAAAACAGGTGGTAAGAGAAATCATAGTTTATTTGATAATAATGAATCAAATTCAACAAACTTTGATTGTCCTAAATTAATGAGTGGTAATCATTCTATATTAGATTTTATTGAGAGATCAAAATGTATAAATTTAACACAAAAAGATTTTACAATTTGTAAAAGTCTTTTATTAAAGTGGACAAATCAAAATGTTAAAGATAGTGAAGATAATTTATATGAAGAGTGGGTATTAGAATTACAACGTCAAATGTTTTTAGGTAAAAAAGCTGAGATTGATGCATTAGAAAAGTCTGAAGATAGTAGTATTAGTGAATATCTTTCAGAAATTGTATGTTCAAAGTTAAATTTTCATATTTAATTTTCTCATTGTTTATATTTAAAAATTGAAGAAAGAATAGAAGAAAGAAATAGGTAAAACAGTGTGGATTATTTTATTCATATTTTATAATATATAATATTCATTGCTTCTGTTTTAAATGAAATTTTGATAGTGTAAATTGAGAAATTATAATTAATTATACCTTTACTAATTGTTGTTTATAGTTTACAACAATAGATCATTAATCATTAAAAGTAAACAACATACCTGGAAAAAAAAAAAAAAAAATAAGAAAAAAAAAAACACGTCTGCAAAAAAAAAATAAAAAAAAGACCCAAATCAAAAGTCGACAACAATAAAAACTTTACTAGTTTAACTAAGAAGTTATTAGTTAGAATCATCATCATCATCATCATCACAGAACTAAGAAGAATGTTCTCTAGATCTACAATTATATCAGTATTCTGTGTTGTGTTCCTTTGCTTAGTTCAAAGATCATACGGTACTTCATTATCAACACAAGTTTCAGCTTTTGGAAAAGAATGTTTATATTATGAATTAAATGATGATTCAGATACATTAATATTATCTTATCAAGTAAGTTAATTTAAATATTGAGAAAAAAAAGATTATGCTTTATTGAAATAACTATTCATCATCCTTTTTTTTTTTTTAATTTATTTTAATTACTAACAAATAAAAAATTTTAAAGGTTCTTTCTGGTGGTAATTTTGAACTTGATTATGAAATCACATCACCTTCAGGAGAAGTTATTATTCAAGAAAAGAATGAAAAATTTGGTGATTTTGTTATGAAGACTTTTGGTTCTGGTGAATATTCATTTTGTTTTTCAAATCCATATAATTCTTTAAAAAAAGTTGAATTTACAATTAAATTAGAACAAGAAATTGAAGAAAAATTAATTGATAAAGATACAATAGTTTCTGAACATTCTATTTCTGAAATTGATAGAAATCTTATGAAAATTACTAAAACAATGGATTATTTAAGAGCTAGAGAATGGAGAAATTTATCTACTGTTCAATCTACTGAATCTAGAGTTTTTTATTTATCTTGTACTATTATTATACTGATGATTTTTATTAGTGTTGGTCAAGCAACAATTGTTCAATTTATGTTTTCTTCACGTGAAAAGAACTATGTTTAAAAAAAAATTTAAACTTAAAATGATTATATATATATTAATTATAATAATAAAAAGCAATACATTGTAAAATAATGTTGTAATCAATTTTTTTAAAAAAAAAAAGATTTATACACGTTCAGTACCACTTAATCTAACAGCAGCACCATATTTTTGAAGTTTTGTTAATAATGCATCACCTTGTTTTATTAATAATTGATATTGAGAATTTTTATTATCAGGACGATTTGTTTCAATAATACCATTAACTCTATCAATAACACAATTTAATTTTTTATTTGGAATAAATTTTGATAAATCAGAATCTAAAAAATCTTGAGATACACCAAATGCATTAGCCATTGATTTTATTGATAATACTTTATAAGATTCAAGTAATTGAGCATATGCTTTTCTTCTCATTTCTCTTAAATAATAATTGGAATGTTCATATAAATATCTTGAAGTAATTAATAATTCATCATTTGTTAATAAAAGATATTTAAAATATGAAGAATAATCACAATTATATAAAGAAATTGTTAATGAAGAAATAGGTTTTAATTCTTGTGTAGTTGATAACATTGATAATAATTCTGGACAATCAATTAATTTATTTTTAATATCATTTCTTGATAATGAAAATACACCTGAAATAAAAGCAAATTGACAAAGTTGTTCATAAGTACAAATTTCTGTTGAAGTAAAAGTTTTTAAAGAATCATTTAATAAATTAGAAGCACCTTTAAAATCTCTAATTGATAATAAATATAAACCTTTATAAGTTTTAAAACGATTTCTACGTTCCCAATCACCACCTTTTTCAATTAATAAATTAATTTTTTCTAATTGTTTAAATATAAAAGATTTATCATTAAAAAAAAATCCAATTCTAACAATTGTTAAAGAAATATCAATTTTTGTACCAATTGAAGGAGAAATTTCAAAAGCCTTATTTAAAGTTGATAAAGCATTTTCTTTATCACCAATTTTAGTATAATATTCACCAAGTTTTTTATAACCTTCAAAAGTTTCTAATTGACCTTCATCTTTTTTTTCAACTTCTTTAATAAATTTTTTTAAATTTAAAATATCATTTTCATTTTCTTTAGTTAATTGTTCAAATAATTCTTGATCCCAAGGAATTAAATTTGGGATATAATGATTATTTAAATAATAATAATAAGGAGCTAATTTTTCTTTTTTAATTTGAAATTTTAAATATTTAATTGCATTTGGGTGGCGATTTAATAATTCCTTTTTTTTTAATAAAAATGCATTATCAACTAATGTAAAATCAGGGATTCTATTTAATTGTGAATTTTGAGAACTTGACATTTTAATTTTAATTTTTAAAATTTTATTGATATATTATTTATATATTGATTTTAATGAATTTAATTTGTTAATTTAGTTTTGTTGTTGTTGATATCTTTTTCTTTCCTGTTAATTTTTTTTTTTTTTTGAAAGAAAGAAATGTTTGGATGTTTTTTTTTTAAAAAAAAATTATAATTTGTAGTTTAAAATGATTTATATATATATTTATATTATATATAATATATAAAATAAATTACAGTTCTTTAGTAAAGTATTTTTAACTAATTAATGAATTAACTATTGATATGTATTATGATTTTTTTTTTGAAGAATATTAAAAAAAAAAATACATTACTATAAAAATAAAAATAATACTATAAGGTAAAAAGAGCAATTAGAGTGAGACAGAAATTGAAATTTAAATTTAAATTGTTTTTAATAAATTTATCTCCACGTTAAATTTAAATTTATCAGAGTGGGTCATTTATTAATTTTATTTATTTTATTTATTTAATTATTTAATTATTTATTTTATTTTGGTTTGTATATATGGAAAATCTTTCAGGGCAGTGGACAGACGTTTTCAAGACTTTTTTTTTTCTCTCTTTTTTCTTCTCTCTTTTTTAGAAATATTTTTTTGATTTAGAGAGAGAAATATTGGATAGTAACGTGTTTAAAATTAAAGATTTTCAAATACATTGTCATTCTTTACTTGCTTTTTTCAAAAAAAATTTTCTTTTCTTCTTTTCTAAAAACAGTATTAAATAATTTAATTTTATTATATAAGTTAACATGATTGTTAATTTCTCCATGGGGAAGCAGATTATTTTTTTTTCTCCTTTTTTCTTATTTCTTACGGAAAAACAGTTAGTTGAATAATTTATTGGGACAAATATATATAAATCTACTAATTAACTTTTTTATATTAAAGTAACTATCTATCTATCTATCTATCTATCTAATAGTACAAAGAAACAACGTTGGATGAAAACACCATATAATCCTTTTATCTATTGAATATAAATATAATTATAATTGTCATAATTGTCATAATTTTTTTATATAACTCACACCATTTAAATTTTAATAGTTTTCACCCGATTTTTATTTTATTTTTTTATAATTTTCCCATTAATTTTTCCCATTAATTTATAACAACAAATTTGTTAATTTGTCCTTAAATAATTTAAAAGGAAATTCAAAGAGAGAGAGAAAGATTAGAAAAGAACTTTTAAACGGATTTTCTTTTTAATTTTTGTCTTTAAAAAAATTAAAAATGTAAAATAAACAAAATAAAATAAAATAAAATAAAAAAATAAGCACATGACGTTAAAAATTTTTTTGGACGAAAGATTTAAAAATTTTAAAAAAAAATGTATATATAAAAAGAGAATAGTTTGCACACAAAAACAACAACAACAAGTAAAAATAAAATATAAAAAATATTAAGTCTTATTATCTCAATTGAGTAACTTTTAAAATTATTATAAAAATTAAAGAATAAATTAATCCAAATTATAAAGATGGTCTTATCAGAAAATAGAACAGTATGTTTAATCTTATATATTTTATTAAAGAAAAGAAAATAAATAAATAAACTAACAAAGTTTTATAAAGGAATTATTAAAAAATGTTTCACCAGAATTATTAAAAGAAATTGAAAAAATTGAAGAATTATTTACAATAACTCCAAAAAAACTTAAAGAAATTACTACTCATTTTATTAATGAATTAGAAAAAGGTTTATCAAAAACTGGTGGTAATATTCCTATGATTCCAGGTTGGGTTATGGAATTACCAACTGGTAATGAAACTGGTAATTATTTAGCTATTGATTTAGGTGGTACTAATTTAAGAGTTGTATTAGTTAAATTATTAGGTAATTCTAAATTTGAATCTGTTCAATCAAAATTTACTTTACCATCAAATATTAGAACTTCAAAATCTGATGATTTATGGTCATTTATTGCTGATTCTTTAAAAAATTTCATTGATGAACATTTCCCAAATGGTACAAATAATAATTTACCTTTAGGTTTTACATTTTCTTATCCAGCTTCTCAAAATGCTATAAATGAAGGTGTTTTACAAAGATGGACAAAAGGTTTTGATATTGATGGTGTTGAAGGTCATGATGTTGTCCCAATGTTACAAGATGCTTTAGCTAAACGTGGTTTACCAATCAAAGTTTCTGCTTTAATTAATGATACTACTGGTACTCTAGTTGCTTCTGCTTATACTGATCCTGAAGCAAAAATGGGTTTAATTTTTGGTACTGGTTGTAATGGTGCTTATTATGAAGTTATTAAAAATATTCCTAAATTAGAAGGTAAACTTTCAAATGATATTGATATTAATGGTTTAATGGCTATTAATTGTGAATATGGTGCATTTGATAATGAACATATTGTTCTTCCAAGAACTAAATATGATATACAAATTGATAATGAATCTCCAAGACCAGGTCAACAATCTTTTGAAAAAATGATTAGTGGTTATTATCTTGGTGAATTACTTCGTTTAATTTTAATTGATTTAACTGAATCAAATAAAATTTTTAAAAATAAAGATATTTCAAAATTAAAAAATTCTTTTATTTTTGATACTTCTGTTCCTTCAAAAATTGAAAAAGATAATATTAAAGATTTAAATACAACATTTAATATATTTAAAGAATTAGTTAATATTGAACTTTCTTTAGATGAAGCTAAATTAATTCGTCGTTTAGCTGAACTTATTGGTACTAGAGCTTCAAGATTATCTGTTTGTGGTATTGCTGCTATTTGTAAAAAGAGAGGTTATGAAACTGCTCATTGTGCTGCTGATGGTTCTGTTTATAATAAATATCCAGGTTTTAAAGAACGTGCCGCTAAAGGTTTAAGAGATATTTTTGATTGGACTTGTGATCCAAAAGATGATCCAATTGTTATTGTTCATGCTGAAGATGGTTCAGGTGCTGGTGCTGCCATTATTGCTTGTTTAACTGAAAAAAGAATTGCTTTAGGTAAAAGTGTTGGTATTAAAAAATAAAATTATAAATTATAAATTATTAAAAAAAATTTTATAAAAAGTTTTTTTTTTTCTAATATATTTTTATGTATTTTTAAATGAATTAAAGATTAAAAAAGTAATTTTTTTTTTTTTTGTTTTGTAATTAAACGTTTATTATATTAAAAAAAAAACACACTAAAATATAAAGACATAAAGACATAAAGATTAATCATTCATATAATTCAACACCAATTTGAACTTTTTCAGAACTACCTCTTGATAATTTACGTATTTTTTTTTGTAATGTTAAAATTCTACCACGAACACTACCACTTGTTTTAATATCATCATTTGAAAGTTGTACAATAACATCAAATTTTCTCTTTTCATCATTATTTTTTAATTTAATATCATCATTAATAATTTTAAAATTAAAAACTCCATCTCTAATATTACCACCTGGATGAACACCACAAATAACATACATTATTGTTCCACAATATTTAGTCCACCAAACAATACGTTCCATATCAATTTTATTTCCATCTCTTTTAACTAAATCACATAATGAAGTTTTATAAATTTCTTCAGATTCTGGAATATCACCTCCCCAACGATCACATAATGCTATACCAATTAATGCTCTTGTTCTATGTGATAAACCATGTGCACCAGCAATTATACCAGTAGTAGCAACATGAAGAGCTGCTGTTGGTTGTAATTCTTTTGGATAAGAACAATGAACAAATGCAAGATTACAAAGAGCTGGTGCTATTCTTTCTCGTACTTCTTGTGGAACATGTTTTTCAGGTAATGCTGTTCTTAATAATTCTAAATATTTATTAACAAGTAATGGAGCATATGGTCTTGATGCAATAATAAGTGGATCTTGAGATCTAATTTCACGAGTTAACATTGAATATAAAACACCTTCTCTAACACCACCTTCTGAAAAATGAATTGTTTTAACTTTTGGTAATGAATCAAAAGCAGCAGAAATTAATAAACCAACTGCTGATAATTGTGATTTTCTTCTTTCACTAATTCTAAAAATTGATTTATTTTCAAATAATGAATTTTTTAAAAATAAATAATTTGATATATTAATAAAATCATTAAAAGAACAAGAAAATCCATTAATAATTGTTGGAATTGGATATTGTTTAATATCTGATAATAAAAAATGACCAAGACCTCTTAAACCACCTCCACAATTATATAAATCAAAACCACCATTTTTTTCAGCTTGAATTAATAAAAATTCTGGAACTTTAATCTTTGTAAATGCTTCTTTATAAGCATTTTGAATTTCAAAATATAATGATTTTTTATCTTCATATTTTAATCTATGAGTTAAAGTAGCTGCACCATATGGTAAAGAAACAGGATTTGAACTTGATTTAATTTCTCCATTTTCAGAATGAATCCATGATAATTGAGTAGAACCACCACCTAAATCCATAAATAAACCTGATAATGAATTAAATGAAGATGAAACACCATATGAACCATATTTACCTTCATCTTCTTTATTTAATAATTCAACTTCCCAACCAGTTGATTCATAAATTGCATCACGAAATTCTTGTGAATTAATTGCTTCTCTTGTTGCTTCTGTTGCAACAATTCTTACACCTGATTCTGGAACACCAAAATCTTCACATATTAATTTAAATCTTTTCATAGCTCCACAAACTTCTAATATAACATCTTGTGGAATTGGTTTCTTTTCATTAGAATTTGTAGGATATTGAGCATCAAATAAAGAAATACCTACTCTATCTTTAAAGACACATGGCATTATACGAGCATGATGTGGTGCTTTAGATGATATACTGAATCTAATCCCATTTGAACCAATATCAACAATACCAATTAAAGCTCTACCAACAAGTTCAGCCTCGTCTTCTGTATCATTAGGAGAAATAGACATTTCTATAGAAAAAAAAAAATTATTATTATTAGTTATTAGTTATTAGTTATTAATAATAATGATGATTATTATTATTCTTCCAGTTAACCAGAAAAAAAAAATAAGGATGTTAATATATTGAGTTTAAAGTTTTTAATTAAATAAAGGTTAGTTAAAAAAGTTTAATATAAAAGAAAAGGAGTGTGAATGACAATTTTTTTTTTTTTTTTTTTTATAAATAAAATTACGTAATCCAATTCAAAAAAAAAATATTAAAGAAAAAAAATATAAATATAAATATAAATATAAATATAAATATAAATATAAATTTACAATTAAATTTACAATTAATAAACTTTATTTCTTTACAATTTAAAATTTTTAGATTAATCTTTTTTTAAAAAAAATTATGGTTGAAATAAGTGAAAATATAGAACTTGAATTTAATGAAATAGTAGAAACTACTACTACTAGTAATAATAATAATAATAATAATAATAGAATAATAACAATTTCTAATGTGATAAAGAAACTTTCTATCAATCTAATTCTACCTTTTATCAATGGTTTAATGCTTGGTTTTGGTGAAATAATTGCACATGAAGTTGGTTTCCACTTTAAATGGGCTGGTGCTAATGTAAGTTTTTATAATTTAAGATATACCTTTTTTTCTTTTTTCTTTTTCCTTTTTTACTAACAAATTAAACTATAAAATAAGGTCTATCAACCTAATAAAAGATTTGAAAAATCTACAAAACTTTTATGAAAATAAT
Source organism: Ruyongia tratensis (assembly GCA_030564005.1). Classification (NCBI taxonomy): domain Eukaryota; kingdom Fungi; phylum Ascomycota; class Saccharomycetes; order Phaffomycetales; family Wickerhamomycetaceae; genus Ruyongia; species Ruyongia tratensis. The sequence goes on along the minus strand of JAJMKZ010000021.1, from coordinate 8,624 downwards.
AATAATGTATAATTAAGAATTAGTATTAAATTGAATATCAATTATGATTTATCACTAAATAATTTATATTCTCTATTCTTACCTGTAGGAAATCTTTTTAATTTCCCACATTTACACTTTATGGTATATACTTCACATTTTTGTCCTTCTTTCTCTAATATAATAGATGATGAAATACCTGGGATTTGAAGTCTATTACATTTTTTGCAAATTGTTCTTTTAATAGTTGGTGATACTTTAAGTACACATTTTTTACTAATTAAATCAAAAGAACGAGTATACATTCTTGATAATTCTTCATGTTTCATAAACATACTTTGTGATGCTTGATACAAATAAGAAGCCCTTGAAAATCCATCTTTATTTGGAATATTCTTTGGTTTTTCTTTTATTGAAGGACCCATAAAAACAGTTTAATCATTCAACTTTTAAAAAACTTTATTTATTTATATTATACTTTTAAAATACTTTTAAAATAACAAAACAAAATTGGTGGTGGTGGCCGTAACAATTTTTATTTTTTTACCCGCAAATAGTCAAATCATGAAAAATAATAAAATACTAATAATAATAAATAATTATTAGATTATTTACTATTTACGTTGCAATAAAACATAACATTTGTTATTTTTTATTGTTATTGTTGTTTCAATTATAAATTCAATCGAGATATAAATGAGTGGATACGATCGTGCTTTATCTATTTTCAGGTATGTTGTTAATGTTTAAAACTTTTAAACTTTTTTTATTTTATTTATAATAATAAATAAAACTAAACTATTTTGCCACCCTCAAAAAAAAAATTATTTAATAAAAACATCAATCATATATACTAACTAAAATAAATTTATTAATATAATTTAGTCCTGATGGTCATGTCTTTCGTATGTATCAAAAATATAACAAAATTCAAAACATGGATTACTAACAAAAATTGACAATGAAATATAAAATAGAGGTTGAATATGCTCTTGAAGCTGTTAAAAGAGGTACTTGTGCAGTTGGTGTAAAAGGTAAAGATGTTGTTGTTTTAGGTTGTGAAAGACGTAGTACTTTGAAACTTCAAGATCCTCGTACAACACCTAGTAAGATAACTAAAATTGATAATAATGTTTATTTAACATTTGCAGGTTTAAATGCTGATTCAAGAATTTTAATTGATAAAGCAAGAATTGAAGCTCAATCTCATAGATTAACATTAGAAGATCCTGTATCAATTGATTATCTTGCTAAATATGTTGCAGGTGTACAACAAAGATATACTCAATCAGGTGGTGTAAGACCATTTGGTATTTCTACATTAATTGCTGGTTTTGATATTAATGATAATATACCTAAACTTTATCAAACTGAACCTTCTGGTATTTATTCTTCTTGGAAAGCTAATTCAATTGGAAGAAGTAGTAAAACTGTTAGAGAATTTTTGGAAAAAAATTATAAAGAAGATATGAATGAAAAAGAAACTATTATTTTAACAATTAAAAGTTTATTAGAAATTGTTCAAAGTGGTTCAAAAAATATTGAAATAACAATTTTATATCCAGGAAAAGTTTTAACTTTAAATAATGATGAAATAATATCTTATGTTTCTGAAATTGAAGAAGAAAATTCAAAAGAATCAAATAAAAAAAAATCTTTAAATTAAAATTTCTTTTTTCCTTATTTAATGAAATATGAAGCTTTTATATATTTAAATAATTTAATTTAAAAGTTTTAACTAAACTTATAACTATTAAAGAAAAAAAAAAAATATACACATACAAAGTAGTTTAAATTACGAGATTTAAAGAAGTAAAAAAAAATACATTTAATTTAAAATGATATAATGAATATTATCCTCTTCCATTTGATGCACCACCACCACCACGTCCATGTCCATGTCCATGTCCATGTCCATGATGTCCAAAATTTCCATAATTTAAATGATTATTATAGTTATTATTATTATAACCATGTCCATTATAACGATTAAATTGTGGATTATAAATTTGTTGATTTTGTATTGGTGGTATTCCTCCTTGATAAATATAAGGTGATCCAATAAAAGGTTGTGGTTGACCAATAAAAGCAATTTGAGGATTTTGTATAATTGGAATAAATGGTTGAGAAAATTGTTGAGGAATATTATTATTATTATTATTATTATTATTATTATTATTATTTAAAATAATTGATTGAAAATTTAATCTTTGTAATTTTAAAGAATTTGAATCAGGAAATAAATCAGAATAAGATTTTTCAGATGTTTCTTTTAAAGTTGGTGTTGTATTATAAGGTTTTTCAGCAAAATTTGAATTAAATAATGGATCAATTTTACCTTCTTTTAAATTATTTTCTCTTTTAATTTCATATTGTAATTTTTGAAATTTTAAAAAATTAAAATTTGATAAATTTTTATTATTATTAAAAGTTTTTTTATTTTTTAAAAATTCAATTTTTAAATTTTTTTGATTTTTATTTAAATTTTTTGATGATTTTATTATTGAATCTAAATTTTTATCATTTAAAGAAGAAGAAGAATTATTATTATTATTATTAATTTTTAAATTAGATGATTTTTCAATAATTTCAAAAGTTTCATCTTTATTTAAATTTGAATTAAATTTTTCAGGAATTTTAAAATTTTGAGAAAATTGTTTTAATAAATTAATTTCATTTATATTTTGAATATTTTTTAAATCTTTTGAAATTGATTTTTTTAATTGAATATTATCTTTATTATTATCTTTATTATTATTATTAATAATAATTGAAGGATCAATATTTTGAATTTTTGAACGTTGATTTGGTGGAATATATTTTTTGTTAAAATCTTTATTATTATTATTTTTAAAATCATTATTATTATTATTATTATCTTTATTAATTAAAGATTCAAATAATTCATCACCTTTTAAATCAATTAATTTAATATTATTTCTATCAACACCTGAATATTTATCTTCTTCATCTATACCACTATCATCAAATTTTAAATTACGTTCTTCAGCTAAATGAATATTACCATCAAATGATTGATTTTCAATTTCTAAAGCTAATTTATTAGCAATTTCTAAATTTTTTTTATAATTTGGATTTAAAGTATTAATTTTTGTTGTATAAAGATTTTCATCAAATTCTGATTTAATACCAAATTTTTTTTCATTAATTTTAAATTGATCCCATGGTTCATTTAAATCATTTAAATTTAATTCTTCTTTTAAATTTAAATTAATTTTATTATCAGGAATCCATTTTTCAATTTTAGAACGATTATTATTTGAATTAAGATTATTTGAAATATTATTATCAATTTTAAAAGAATTATTTAAAATAATTTCTTTATTAATATTAAAATTATTAAATAAATCAATTGATTCTAATTCAAAATCAATTAAATCATTAAAATTAAAAGATTTTAAATCATTATTATCATAAAAATCTTTTAAATAAATTTTTAAATTAAATGGATCAATTGATTGAAGAATACCAGATAATAAAGTACCAGAATTAGTTAAAATATTAATTTTTGAACCAATTGAATTAATAATTAAATATAATAATTTATCTGAAGAAAATTTTTGAAATTGATTATTTAATAAAATTGAATTATTATTATTATTATTATTATTATTATTACGACGATTTAAATTAGATTTTAAATTTGAACGATTATAAGTTTGTTGATTTTGCTTTTTCTCCATTTTAAATTTTTAATAATAATATTTGTAATAAGTTGTTTGTTTTCAATATTTATAAAAATATTAGTCTTTTTGCCACTTTAAATTTTTTCTTAAATATAAATAAAATCAATCTTTTTGAAAAAAAAAAAAAATGATAATTATCAATGAATTAAGGGTAGTAATTAAATTAATAAATGAAAGAAAGAAAGAGAGAATTTTGAATAATAAAAAGATATTTTCTTTTTATATAAAAATTTTATTTAAATTTTAAAGAGACGTGTAAAATTTTTTTTTAATTTTTTTTTTTAAGGATAATTTTTTTTTTATTTTTTAAGGATAAATTTTTTTAAATATTTTACATTTTATTTTATTTATTTAAATATTAAATAAGTAAATAAAATTTATAATTTATTTTCAATATCATCTAAAATATTTGATAAATTTTGATAAATAATTGTATTTTGATCAATTTCTATTAATGATTTATTAAAATCATTAAATAAATTTTTTAAATCTATATTTAAATTATTATTTAAATTAAAAGAATTTATTGATACAATATTTAATTCTTTATTAAAATTATTATTAAAATTATTAAATTTTAATAATTTTAATTCATTATTATAATTTTTTTTAAAAAAATTTAAATAATTAATTAATTGATTATTTTTATCTTTTTCAATTTTTAAAGAATTTTTTAAATTTTTAATTAAATTTAATTCTAATGATAATAAATTTTCTAAAAAAAATTGTTTTCTTAATAAATAATCATAATTATAATCATTTTTATTAAATAATATTGGTAAATTTAATTTTTTAATATCATTTAAAAATATTTTAATAAATTTTGTTAAAGATTTTTCTTTTTTATTTAATGTTGTTGATGATGTTATTGATAATGTATTAATTGAATTATTTTTACAAATTTGAAGAATTTTTTCAATTGATTTAATTTGTTGTTTTGAGGGTACTTTCCATGTTTTAGAATTTATATTATATTTTTTTGTAATTTTATTAATTTTTAAATCATTTAAATTCATCTTTTTTCTTTTCTTCTTTTTTATTCTTCTTATTCTTTTTAAATAAAATATTTATAATAATTATAATTTATAAAATTTATATAAAATTTATAAAATTCTTTTTTATTTTTTTTTTTTTTTTTTGATATTTTTTTTAAAAAAAAAACGTCATTTTTTTTAAAAAAAATTACGTTGATTTTAAAAATTTAAAATAAATAAAATAACTTTTTTAAATTTTATAAAAAGTTTTATTCTTATTAAAAAATTAAATTAAAGAACAGTTCAAAATATTATTAATTTATCATCTTCAAATTATCTCTCTTTCTCTTTCTCTTATTTGCTTCTTCTTTTTCTCCCATTTTTTTATTATTTTATTTTTTAATTTTACGTCATTATTTGTCCTATTAAGAAAATAATCTACTTTAAAGAAAGTTATTATATCAATATTTTATATCAATTAACAAACACTTCCTTTTTGGTTGTTGAAATAAACAAAAAAACAAAACAAACATTTTAAAGATATAAAAATTCTTTATAAAGTAAAATATTAAATGAATAATTTTAAAGATTTAAGAGAAAAAGAAATGTCATTTTTAAATAATAATAATAATAATAATAATAATAATAATAATAATAATAATAATAATAATAATAATAATAATAATAATAATAATAATAATAATAATAATAATCAAGATTTTTCAAATTCTAGTAAAAAGAATAATTTTATTTTCCCAAATAATAATAATAATAATAATAATAATAATAAATCATTTATAAATAAAATTGATGAAAATAATAAAGATTTTTCATCAAATTTTAAACCATTAAAACAAGATTTTTTTAATAATATTAATCATATTAAAAATGATTCAATAAATTCTAATTCTTCTTCTTCATCTTCATCTTTATCTTTTAATTCAAATCATCAAAATAGTTCAATATCAAGTATTAATTCTTTAAATTCAAAATCTAATTTAAATTCAATAATTTCAAAAAAAATTACAAAATATCAATTACCAAAATCAATTTTATCAATATCAAATATTGAATTATCATTAATGATGAATAATAATAATAATAATAATGAAAATAATAATGATGAAAATTTTTTAATTATTGATTCAAGACCTTTTATTGATTTTAATTCAAGTCATATAAAAAATTCAATAAATTTTAATTTACCTTCAACTTTATTAAAAAGAATTAATTTTAATTTAGAAAAATCTTTACAAAATTTATCAAAATTTGATAATATTAAATTAATTAATTTTTTAAATTTAAAAAATTTAAATAATGAAAAAAAAAAAAAAATTATAATTTATGATGATTATAAAATTATTAAAAATGAAGTTTCATTATCAATTTATGGTTTATTAAATAAATTTATTAATTATAATGATTGGAATGGTGATTTATTTGTTATAAAAGATGGTTTTAATTCATTTAAATTAGATTTCCCAGATCTTGTATTTTCTTCTTCTAAATTAAATAATAATAATAATAATAATAATAAAATTCAAAAACCATTAATACCTCAATATAATAGATCTTTATCTATGGGAAGTATTGAAAATTCATATAATAATAATAATAATAATAATAATAATAATAATAATGAAAATAATTATTCACCAAATCTTTCAAGATTTCAATTACCAAAACTTTCAAAAACACCAATTTTTAAATTAAGACATAATGAAGAATATTATTCAATTGATTTTGAAAATAATTTAAAATTATTAAATGAATTTAAATTTTTAAAAGAATTATTATTAAATAATAATAATTCTAATATTAATAAAAAAAATTTACCAATTTGGTTTTTAAAATTAATTAAAGAATCAAATTTAAATTCATTTTTTGAAAAATTTAAATTATTAGAATTAGAAGAAAAAAATAGATTAAATCAATTAATTTCAAATAATTTAGTTGGATATGGTATTGAACTTGGTTTTAAAAATAGGTATAAAGATATATTTCCATATGAACATTCAAGAGTTAAATTAAATTTAACACCAACAGATGATAATAATAATATTAATATTAATAATAAAAATGGTTATATAAATGCAAATTTTTTAAATTGTCCAATTAAATTATCAAATTTAAAATATATTGCAACTCAAGCTCCATTATTTGAAACAATTTTAGATTTTATTAAATTATTAAAAGATATTAAAATTTTTTTAATAATTTCATTAACAAATGAAATTGAAAATGGTATTGAAAAATGTTATCCATTTTGGAATGATTTTAAAAATTTTGAAATTTTACAACAAGAAAATAAATTTAAAAATTTAATTATTAGAAGATTAAAAATTAAAAAATATAATATTAAATTTTTACAAATTCAAATTTTAAATTGGTCAGATTTTAATATTTTAAATCAAAATAATCAAATTGATATTTTAAATTTAATTTATTTAAAAAAAATTATACTTAAAAAAATTAATAAATCATTTGAAAATGTTTTAGTTCATTGTTCTGCAGGTTGTGGTCGTACTGGTACATTTTGTGTTATTGATTCAATTATAAATTCAAAATTAAAAAATAATTTTGATTATAAAAATTTAAATAATAATAATAATAATAATAATAATTTTGATCCAATTTTTGAATTAGTTGAAAATTTTAGATCACAAAGAATTTCAATGGTTCAAACTTTAAGACAATATTTATTTATTTATGATTGTTTATTAAATTATTATATTAATTATTATAATTTTAATAATAAATCATTTGAATTATTTAAAAATTTAGATATTATTAATTTATTTATGAATGATATTTTATTACAAAATAATAATAATGATGAAAAATAATGAATTCCCTAAAATTAGACTCTTTTTTTTGCTTTTGCTTTTTTTGCTCTTTTATTTATTTATTTATTTGTTAATGACCTTTTCTTTATATAAAACATTTTAGTTCTTATTCATTTTTTTATTATGTAGAATTTTATTTATATTTAATTAAATTACTTATTTAAAAGAAAAAAATTCAAAAATTAAAATCATCTCATTAAAACTTTATAGAATAATATCTTAAATCATTAACCTAATACTAATTCATAAATAATAACAATAGTATTTACAATTATAAGAGGAATTCTTAAAAGTGTTTGAATAGCAGAAATTAAATTAATAATTCTTAATTTTGTTGTTGATTCTTGTTGACCAAATGATGGTTGTTTATCTTGACCTAATCCAACTATATTTATTTATTAATTAATTAATTGTTAATATTTATCTTTTAAATGTTTAAAGAATTTTTAATTATACATACTTCTTCTAAGAAATCTATCTTCACTTAATACAGCAACAGAATTTACTAATAAAAGAATAGCTAATTTAATAGTAGTATTAGTATTTTAAAAAGTAGGGGGAAAGTAAGAACAAAAAACAAAAGTAAAAACTAATTTAATATACATACCATAAAAGAACTTTCCTAAACCAAACATGATATTAATTTTTATTATTGTAGTGTTTATTATAAATGTTATTTTATTTATTTAATTGTTTTTTATTTTTTTTTTTATTTATTTATTTATTTTTAAAAAAACTCCATTAAAAAAAAAAATTACATATATTAAAAAATAAAGAGTTGTTTACCAATCAATCAACTTGAAACTAAGTAAAGAGTTTATTTATAAATTAATCAATGTCAAATAAGAAGGAGAGAGAATAGTGGATTGTATAAATAGTGAAAATTTTACTTAAAGAAATAGTTCAAAAAAATCAAAAAAAATCAAAAAAAATAAATAAGATTAAAGTAAATTTACAAGTATATTAACTACATTAAATTATATTATAATATGAATTCTGAAAGTTTGCAATCATGTATATATATATGATTAAATTTATTTTGTTTTTTGGTTTTTTGGTTTTTGGTTTGTAATAAATGATGATAATGATAATAATAATAATTAAAAAACAAAAATATT
>JAJMKZ010000020.1:0-33111 GCA_030564005.1 Ruyongia tratensis | reverse complement strand
ATTGTTATTAATCTTCATCTTAAAATGAAATTTACCATTTTTATAAAATCCTTCATCAGGTTTAATTATTATATCAAATTCTAATATTGATCTCTTAATTAATTTAATTGTATTTGGTAATTCTAATTCACTCAAATCTTTTTCAATTCTTATCTGTGCTGGATTACTTGTAGTATTTATATTGTTGTTACCACTAGCGTTGTCATTACTACCATCTGGTGATGCTGCCTTTTGTGCTGCTAATTCTTCTTGCTTCTTCTTTTGTAATTGTCTTAATTTAAGCTATATTTTGATTTCATACAAGTTAGTATTATAACTTAGTCTTAAAAACTCTAAATCAATAATTAAATAAATAAATCAATAAATATATTGAGTCATTGTATAACACTTACCATTGTGATAAACTCTATAAACCTTCTTTTAAAATATTTGATATTCTTCAAGATAATTATATTTGATCCTTGTTTAAATTTTTAGGAAAATCTCCAAAAAAAAAAAAAAAAAAGTATGGATTATGTAATCTTGAATTTATACTGACGCGTTGCTAATTGATTTAAATTGTTTAATAAATAAAACAATAAATAAGAAATTGATCCTATTAATAAAAATTTTATACCTTTTGAACAACTGTAAGAAGTTTCAAAATGTTGGTGTTCTTATTTAGCATCTGTTAATACTAATAATATTATCAGTAAAAGTAGAATTAAAGAGAATTAGATGTGGCGTCTGAACTGCAATATATATAGATGAAAATACAGAGGACATTAGAATTATGATGAGAATATAATTATTTTTTAACCCAAAGATTTTATCAACAATAGTATTGGTTTCATGTTAATATATTTTTTTTTCTTTATTGAGATATTAGAATGAATAAGGAAGTTGTTGGTTATTTACTTGTCGAAACATAGTATTAGTAGGTATCAGATATCTATATGGTAAATAAATAATCGAATTTTCATAATTTTTAGAAAAAAAAAGTTTCTTTCAAAAAAAGCTTGATTGATATAGAAAAATTTGACAAAATAATTTGAAATTCATACAAAACTGAAAATAATTCACTCACTTTTAAAAAATCACCAATTTTATAGATTTGGGATTTAAGTATGTTGGAAATTCCACAATGGTAATGAGTACTTCTTTCAAGTTTGAGAAATGGGGTTCAAAATCAAAGCTAGTTTTAACTCAATATGTTTACAATAGCTACATATATTTATTCTCTTAATAAGACTTTTTTACACTCAATTTTGATTTTGTTATTGTAATTTTATCATTTTTGATAAGTTTTATGTACCGAAATTCGCTGCCAAATTTTCATAAACAATCACAAAAACTAATGTTCTTAAAAATTCAGTCAACAAAATTCAAAAGAGATTAATTAAGTTTATTAAAGTTTGAATTAATTCCTGCAAGTGTCTATAAATCTGGTTTGTTTGACCAACACCCTTTGGTATTTGTCTAACTACTGATAATTGTATTTGTACTTTAATCTCTGCCGCTTATATTTTTCAAAGATAAATAAATTAAGGTAGACACAAAAAAAAAAAAAAGCACAAAAGAAGCAGCCATTTGAAACCAGACACAAAAAAGTTTAACAAAATATTGAACACAACGACAAATTATTTAGACAAAAAAACAAAAGAGAAATAATTTAATAAAAACTACTAGAAAAAATTAGAAAAAAATTCAAAAAAAAATGGTCATATAATGAGGACCACGAGATTCGAACTCGCGCATCCGTAGATATCAGAGCCTAAATCTGACGCCTTAACCACTCGGCCAAGCCCTCGGTGACCACAAATTTCAATTATCGCTAACAGACTATACTACTACTTTTGCCTAAATGACACGTAAAATATCTGCCAACAAGATCCTCTTTGGTCAATTAATTTAAAAATTATATATACAACTTTTTAAAATGAAATTAATCATATTTCGAAAAACTAAAATAACTAAAAAAACAGTCAATCTATCTTAAGATGTCAGATGATCAACTTCTTCCTATGTTCTTTGACTCGGAATTTGTACCGCATGCATATCTTGATGCATTATTTTCAACAACGATCAATTCTTCAAATGAAAATAATTCAAATTTAAAAACAAGTTCAAAAGTTGTTAATCCGTTGGCTTATTTAACATCAACAAAGACTTTACAATCATTAATCAATAGATCAAACGTTCTATTGACACATTTAGATTATTATACAAATGAATTAACCAATGATTTAGAATCTGAAATTAATAATTTAAAAAATTCAAATTCTGTTATATCTTATTCATATGAATCAACAAAAGATCTTGAAGGAATAACAAGATTAGAATATTATGTTGATTCTTTATCAATTTCAATTAGATCTTTAAATGATGATATAAATAATGTTACTACTGAAATTAATGAAATATCAAATGAAAATATTGAAAATAAATCTTCAATTACTGATAAATTAATAAAATTAAATTTATCAAAGAAAAATTTAATAAGAGTTTTAAAAGTTTTAGAAATTATTAAAACAATAATAACGTCAAATAATAACGATTTAAATTTAGATTCTTTATCAAATACTAATAATAATTCATCATCTGTTGCTCCAACTAATGTTAATTCAATTCAACAAGAAATTATTTTAAAACCTAAAGATTTTACAAATTCTTTAAATTCATTAAAAAATTTAATAATTAATCAATTATCAAGATCAAAAATTGATAAAGATTTAATCGATTTTGATACAATTAAAAAAATTGATAATTTAATTGAATTATTACCATTATTTAAAAATTTATCAAAATTTTATCATATTTATAATATATTTGTTAAAAGTTTAATTAATGAAAAGGAAAGTTATTTAAAAAATAAAAATATAAATGAAGAAAATGATCAATTGTTTAAATCTGTTTTATCAAAATAGTCTCTCCCCCCTCCTCCCATAAAATTAATATATGAAATGATTAACTACAGTTCTAACTAAATAATATCCTTATGACTTCTTACAGTAGTTCAAGTTAGTATGAAAAGGGAGCTATTTATATAATATCTTTTAATAACTAAACTTAAATTTCATCTTAATGTTAAAATCGGATATTAGATAATTTCATTATGATTTGGTATATACACTTAGTTAGTAATATCAAAACTAATTATTACAACAATAGTAAAGTTTAATAATCATAAAACGTCTCTATTATTATATATATATAAAAAAATGAAGATTTGAAGAAAATAAGAAACCAGTAAACATATAACAAACAACAATAAAATTTAATCATGAATATAATTAAAGGAGAATGAAAAAAAAAAAAAAAAATAATAATAATGAATATTATTTGATATTATTTAAAAAGAATATAATTAAAATGTAATAAGTAAAATTAAAAAAAAAAAAAGAATTAATATAGTTTATGGTTTTGTTGGAGAACTAGCTAATGGAGACCAACCAGCAACAGCACCACCAACAACAGTTGGAACCATTGTCAAAGCAGAAATTGTATGTGAACCACCAATAGCTTCACCAACTGTACTTGAATTACTTGAACTAACAGAATTAGATCTTGAAATCATTTTCCATTTTTGATACATATTTAATGGATTATAATTTGGTGATAATTCATTATTTTCTCTTAAAAACTGTAAATCTTCTTTAGTTTTTTGAATAGCTGGAATATTAGCATATAATGGATCACTTTCTTCATCTAATTTAATCTTATTCTTTCTTCTCTTACCACAACATAACCATTTGAGAGTTAAAGCATCAATTATAAAGAAAAATAATTTAGATGGGAAAATTGCAACAACCCATTCATCAGGAATAATTCTAATAAGCATACCCCATGGTAATGAAATTAAACCACAAATAATTGCTGTTGCCCACATAGCACCAGTTTGATGAGCAACTGAAAATGCTGAACCACCAACAAACATAATTAAAACTTGACAACCAGCAATAAAAAATGCAATAATTAAGAAATAATAATTTCTAAAGAAATGTTGAAAAAAATTTAAATTTGTCATTGTAATACGATCTTTAACATTTTTAATACCATCAGCTTCATTTAATTTTCTTGTAACCCATAATTTAAAGAATTGTAACCAAACAAATGTATTAAAAGTCATTGCATCTAATTGAGTTTGTTGATGAGTTGTAATTAATTTATCACCATAAAAGATTTGTTTACCTGCAAAATGTAAAATTAATGTAATGATTAATTGTAAAGTAGATTGACCAATAATCATTTTCCAAGTTGAAACTGAAATTAATGGAGCTGTTCTTCCATCTGGTTCTCTATCTAAAATTGATTCATCAGGTTTATCAGTTGCTAAAGCTAAAGCAGCTAATGTATCCATAATTAAATTAACCCATAGTAATTGAACAGCTGTTAAAACTGATTTACCTTCTTCTGAAGCAACAGCTGAAACAAAAGTTAAAATACAAGCAGTAATATTAACAGTTAATTGAAATTGAATAAATTTTTTAATAGAAGTTGAAACACATCTACCCCATTTAATAGCATTAACAATAGCACTAAAATCATCAGTCATTAAAATAATATCAGAAGCTTCTCTTGCAACTTCTGTACCTGAAATACCCATTGAAAACCCAACATCAGCTAATTTCAAAGCTGGCGCGTCATTAGTACCATCACCAGTAACTGCAACAACTTCACCTTGTCTTTTTAAAGTTTCAACTAAGATACGTTTATCCTCAGGTGAAGATCTTGCTAAAACTCTTAAATTTGGAACAATTGCATTTCTTTGAGCAAGATTTAATTTTCTAAAAATTGGACCTTCCATACAAACATTTTGTTGATTTTTTTGAGATTTTGATAAAATACCACAATTTAAAGAAATTGCTTTAGCAGTTGTTAAATTATCACCAGTAACCATTCTAACAGTAACACCAGCTCTTTTACATTGAGCAACAGCATCCTTGACACCAGGTCTTAAAGGATCCTTAATACCTACTAAACCATCAAAGATAAAACCTGAAGAATTTTCATTTTCTTGTGAAATTAAAATTTTTGGAACTTCAACTGATGAATTATTATTTAAAATAATATCAGAACCTAATAATAAATCAATATTTGCTTCTAATTGATTTGAATCTTCAGGATTAATTAATTCTTTTGGTGGCCATTGAGTAACATTTTTAAAATCTTTATGAGCTAAAGAAATAGTTCTTAAAGCCATTTCTGCATAATTATTAATTTTATTATTAATTTCTAATTGAGAATTATAATTTAATTTTATAATTTTACCATTTGAATCAATTTTAAATTGACATTTAGCAAATATTAATTCTGCAGCACCTTTAATAAAAAATCTATAAGTTTTACCATCATTTAATTTAGTTATAATACCACCCCATTTTCTTGAACTTTCAAAAGGAATAATTTGAACAATTTCATCAATATCTAATAATTTTGGATTTTTACGTAAATTATTTAATGATAAATCATCCTTCATATTAAAAGATTTAACAGCTAAAGATAATAAAGCAGTTTCAGTTTTAGAACCAATAAATGGTTCATCTTTTATATTATTTAAAATTAAATTTTCTTTAAATTTATTTTGATTATTATGAAAAATTTTCCAAAAATTTTTTTTAATTGGAATATTAAAAGGATTTTCATTAATTTTATTATTATTTTCTAAAAATTCTTTATTTTCAAAAGCTGTTGAATTTAATGAAATATTTCTTAAAATATTTAATTTAAAATCATTTGTTAAATTTAAATCATTTGAATTTAAAATTTCAGAAGTTATATTATTATCATCAAATTCTAAACTTGAAATATAACCATTAACAACTTTCATTTTATTTTCTGTTAAAGTACCAGTTTTATCAGAACAAATAGCAGTTGCACCACCCATAATTTCACAAGCACGTAAAATTCTAACTAAATTTGAATCTTTAGCCATTCTTGTTGTTGCAAAAGCTAAAGCAAGAGTAACAGCTAATGGTAAACCTTCTGGAACTGCAACAACTATAATTGTAATTGCAACAATTACAATACTTAAAAATTTTGAACCTTTTTCAGCAGGTGTTAAATTATAATAATGTTTACCTTTTGGTAAATAAGATAAAAATCTAATAAATAAAACAATGAATAAAATTAAAGCAGCTAATAAACCATATTTTGTAATACCATTAGCTAAAGAACTTAATCTTGATTGTAAAGGAGTTTCTTCAGGTTCAACTTTTAAAGATAACATAATTTTTCCATGCATTGAATTACAACCAACATTTGTAACTAAACATTTACCTAAACCAGAAATAATTTTTGAACCAGAAATTAAAAATGGATCAGGAATACCTTTAATTGAACCAATATCAAAATCATGATTTGGATAATTTTGATCATAAATTTTTAAACTTTTATCAATTGTTGTTTTAATAATTGTATTAGTTTCACCAGTAATTGAACTTTCATCACATTCACAACTACCATTAATTAATATACAATCAGCTGGTAAAACATCACCAGTTTTAACAATTAAGATATCACCAACTAATAAATCAAAGATTGAAATAATATGTTCTTCACCACCTCTAATAACAATAATTTCTCTATCAGATTTTTTAGCATTTAATTTAGCAAATTGTAATTCTTTTTGATAATCATTAGCAGCACCAACTAAAACAACTATTAAAACAGCAATTAAAATAGCGACACCTTCAACCCATTCAACTTTTGGTATAGCATTACCTTCAGCATCATATTCAGTTGGTTGACCAAAAGTTTCATAAAGACCTAAAGCAAAAGAAACAATAGCGGCAATTGATAATAAAATTAAAACTTTATCATGTAAAGCTTCCCAAGCTAATTTAAAAAAAGATTTTGGTTTTGATTCAGGTAATTTATTTAAACCAAATTTATTTAATCTAATTTTTAAATCTGGTAATAAAGGATTTAAACCATTTAATTTATTAGTATTTAAAATATTAAAAATATTTGTTTTTTTTGGATTATTTTTAATTGTATAATTATTAATAAAATGAATTATTGATTTTGGATCATATAATTCAGCTAATTCATCATTATTAACATCATTAAATAAATTTATATTATTATCATTATTATCATTATTATTATTATTATTATTATTATTATTATTATTATTATTATAATTTAAATTTGATGAATCATTATCATTAATATTAATTTTTTCATCCATATTTTTTAAATCTATATTTTCAAACTTATTATTTATATTAACTGAAGAAGAAGAAGAAGAAAAAATCATATGGATATTATTAAAAGTCTTTTTATATAGTAAAAAGATAAGACTTTTTGGTTTTGTTTTTTTCAATTTTTAATTATTTAAAAGCAAAGAAAAAAAAAGGTATAGCCTTGAATTTATTCAAGCCAAAAAAAATTGATATATCTTTTTAATATTATTAATATTGATTGTATAAGGTTTAAAACAAATATGTAATAAATATAAGTTATATATATATTTATATGTGTGTGTGTGTGATGGGTGAAAAGATGAAGATGTTAAATTGAAAGTTTTTCTTTTTGGGTAAGTAGTAGTTGTTTAAATTTTAATCCAATAAAATCCTTAAAGTATATATATATATACTTTTGAAATCAATAAGTAAGTAATAGGGATACAAACTAATGAATTGAAATTTCAGTTACAACTAAAATATTTTATCTATTTTTTTTAATAAAACAAAACACTTTAAATTAATTAAAAATCTTTCTTCTTTTTTCTTCCTTCTTCATTATTAAAGGTTTTTTTAATTTAATTTTTTTTTTTAATTTTTTTATTAAAAAAAAAAAAAAAGAGGCAGTGCTAAAAGAATATTTTAAAGTGGAAAAGTGAAAAGTAAAGAAAATTTTATGAAGCGCTTATTATTTTTATTATTATTTTGGTTTGAATTTTAAATTGTATCATTAGTAGTAGATATGTAAATGTTTAAGATTTAGAACAAATTTTTTTTTTTTATTATTATTATATAAATTTAAAATTATTTCAGAAAAATAAGATATCTGTGAAGTATTACCGTTTTGGGGTTTTGAGGTATCCGTACTTCCTCTCTATTATTATTTTTTGATTATGTAATCAATTACGTAATTCAAAAAACAGGTCATGTGACAAGTCATGTGACAAATTTTTTTTTTTAAATTTTTTTTTTAAATTTACTTCTAGTTTTTTTTTTTTTTATTTATTTATTTTCTTCTAGTTTTGATGTAAATAATGTTTTTATTAAAAAGAATAAATAATGAATGAAATTAATAATAATGATGATAAAATACTTATAAGTTTAATACATAACAAATTCTATATATTTAATCTTGAAGATATTAAAAGATTAAGGTATAATTATGGTATTATTGGTATACTTAATGGTACATTATCAATATCACCACAACAAAATATTTTTCAAAGTATACCATTACAATTAATGATTGAAGAAGTTTATTGGTTAATTAATAATAAATTATGTATAATTATTAATGATTTTAAATTACATTTAAAAATTTTAAAAAATTTAAAAATAAAAAAAAATTTTAATTATAATTTTAAAATAATTAATAATGAATTAATTAAAGAAAAAGAATTTCAAAAAAATATTAAAATTAATAAAATTAAAGAAAATTTTTTAAAATTTAATATTAATAATAATAATAATAAAAATTTTAATAATAATAATAATAATAATGAAGATTTAATTAATGAAAATTTTTTTATAAATATTAAAAATTCAAGTATTAATACATTACCAAATTATAAATTAATTTTAAATAATAATGATAATAATAATGATAAAGAATTAATAAATTTAAATTTAAATTTAGAATCATTTAAATTATTTAATTATTTAAAAAATCAAGGTTATTATTTAGCACCAGGTTTAAGATTTGGTGGTAAATTTATTGGTTATCCAGGTGATCCATTACGTTATCATGCACATTTAATTATAAATCAATTTAATTATTATAAACAAGATATTAAATTAATGAATTTAATTAATGGTGGTAGATTATCAACAGGTGTTAAAAAAGTTTGGTTAATTGGTGGTATTAAAAATACTACTACTACTACTACTACTACTACTACTACTACTACTACTACTACTACTACAACTACAACTACTAATATTAATAATGATGATGATGAAGTTGTTTGTTTTTCAATTGAATGGGCAGGATTTGGTTAAATTATTTTTATTTTATATTTTATTCATTTTCCTATCTTTTATTTTTCTAATAAAATAATATTTATTTTATTTAGTTAAATTTTATATATAATATATAAATATATATAAATATATATTTTCGGACTTTGAAAAAATCTTTTTTTAAATTGAAAACAATATATTTTAAGAAAGAGGAGTAAAAACAAAATTAAAAATTTGAAAATTAAAAATTGAAAAATTTAAATTGAAAAATATGGAGTACTGTGACCTTAAATTTGGGGTGTGTTTTTTTTTTATTATTAAATTATTATTATTAAATCTTGAATTAAATTTAATTTAAAACAAATCTTTTTTTTAAAAAAAGAGTCATTTAGATACTTACTGGTGATATATATATATATATCTATTATATCATCATTTTTATACATATAATTCAAAAAAATTTTTTTATTTTATTGAAATTTTGAGATTTTAATGATGATGATGATGATGATGATGATGATGATGATGCAAGAAATCTGTAAGTGAAGGAAAAATTTTTTTTTAAAATGAGGAGGTTAATATTTTTTTTTTTTTTTTTTTGGTAGAAAAAAAACAAGAAAAAAAGATTTAACTTTTTATTAATTTTTCTACGTGTTTTATGTTCTTATTTTTTTTTTTTGTTGATTCTTTTAGGAATTATTTTTAATAAAGAAGAAAAAAAAATTTTAAAATTTAGGCTAGAATTTGAAATGTAGCAATTAGCAAAGTAATAGTAATAGTAATAGTAGTAATAGTAGCAATAGATTAAATATTATACCTATATTTAATTAAAAAAATAAAATAAAAAAATCCTAAACATAAAAAATTTATAGATTGCTTTTATTAAAAGAAATTTTTATTATTCTTTTAGGTGTAAAAAATTAAAATTAAAATTAAAATTAAAATTAAATGACACATGTTACAACAAAAAAAAAAAAAAAAATAAAAATTATATAAATATAAATTATTATCCACACATAAAAAAAAATCATTTATTTTAACATTATACTAAAAAATTATTATTATTTTAACTATTCCTTATTATTTTTATTAAATATGGCTGCATTTATTGATTTTTGTATTATATGTGGAAAACAATCTGATAATTTTAAATCTTTAAATTTAAATACTATTAATACTATAAATAATAATAATAATAATAATATAATAAATTTATATTGTTCAAAAGAATGTCAAATTAAAGATTCTCAATCAAAACATTTACAAGATTTTAATAATGTTCCACAGTTGATATCACCATGTCTTAAACCATCAACAACTCATAATCATAATCATAATAATAATCATAATCAACAATCAAATCAACAATCAAATCATTATATTACTTCAAATTCTTTTTGTTCAATAAATTTAAATTCAAATTTATTAAATTCTAAATGTAATTGTGATGTTGAAGATGATTTATTAGATGTTGATGATGATATTAAATTAGATTCTTCTTCATATTTAATTAAATCTCCATTATTATTAAGTTGTAATAATCCAATTATTGATAATGTTGGAAAATTAAATTTAAATGAAACTTCTTCAACTTCTTCTTCATCAACAACTCCAACAACTAATTCAAATACAGCGGCTACTACTATAGATGATTCAACTCTTGATTTTAATATAGGTAGTACAAATTATAGAAAATGGTTGAGAGCTTCATTATCAAATTAAAAAATTTTTGTGCATTACATTATTATACTCTACATTATATTATATTATATTACAAAAAAAGTTTTATCTGCATTTTATCATTTTATAACAAACACTTATTTTCATTATTTTTATTTTCACAATTTTTTTTTGGGAGGGGTTTAAAAAAAATTTTTTTCTATTTTATTACTATTTTATTACTATTTTTTATTTTTTACTTTATTACTATTTTATTACTATTTTTGCATTAAATTAAAATTATATCAAAAAAAAATATTTAAAACTACATTTACAATTTATACTTGAGTTATAAATACTTTGTAGAATAATTAGAATAATAAATTACTACAAAAATTTAAAAATGGTTTTTTTTTTTTATATATAAAATTCATTGAATGAATTTAATTCAATTTATTTAAAAAAAAAAGAATTATTTTTCAGGTACAAAAACTTTATCATCTTTTTCATTATTATAAAACTTAAAACATCACCTGTTTTCACACCCAAAAAAAAAAAAAAAAAATAGAAAAAAATGTTTTCAATTTAAATAAATTAAAAATTTTATGAAATAATAATAACAGTTAATTATGTTTTTTTTCTTTTAAAACCCGCTTTAAATTTAAAAAAAAAAAAAAAAAAAACCCCAATTTTAAGAATAAATTACTATTAAATTAAAAATTAAAATTATAATTATAATTAAAATAATTCATTTAAAATATCTTTTTTAAACTCCAATTATTAAAATTAATTAACTCATAATCATTCTTAAACTTTATTCTAATTAATTTTTATAATAAACTCTCTAAAAATTAATAATAACAATAATTGTTAAAAAAAAATTTTTTTTAATCCGAATCTCGATGATCCGTTTTACTCCTATTTAATATTAGTAGAGGTGGTGTCCAGATGTGATGGACAACCGGATAAAATTGGATCTTTAATGTGGTCCAAACCATTAAAAAATTTTTTTTTTTGTAATATAAAAATTTAAATAGTTTCTTTATCTTTTTCTTTATATATATATATATATATATATATATTAAAAAAAGGTATTACTTTCATTTTTATTAATTATTATTTTTATTAATTTTTTTTTTTTTTTTTGTTGAGAGAGTTTTTTATGTTTTTAATAATAAAATGATTTTAAATTCAAATTTAAAAACAAAAAATTCAATAATAATTTTTAAAAAAATTATAAAAAGAAATTATTTTAATTCAACAAATTCAAATAAATTTCCAACTATTAAAAAACCAATTGGTAAAGATGCTATTTTAGCTCAAAATTTCCCAAAAGCTACAAGATTATCTGTTGAAGGTCCAATTGAATGTTCTTTAACTGGTTTTCAACTTTTAAATTCTTCATTATTTAATAAAGGTTCAGCTTTTACAATTGAAGAAAGAAAAGCTTTTGGTTTAGAAGGTTTATTACCTGCTCAAGTTAATAATTTAGATGAACAAGTTGAAAGAGCTTATAAACAAGTTTGTTATTTAAAAACTCCTTTAGCTAAAAATGATTTTTGTACTTCAATGAGACTTCAAAATAAAGTTCTTTTTTATGAATTAATTAGAAGACATATTAGAGAATTAGTTCCAATTATTTATACTCCAACTGAAGGTGATGCAATCGCTGCTTATTCTCATAGATTTAGAAAACCTGAAGGTTGTTTCTTAGATATTACTGATCCTGATTCAATTGAAAGAAGATTAGCTAATTTTGGTGAAGATAAAGATATTGATTATATAGTTGTATCTGATGGTGAAGGTATTTTAGGTATTGGTGATCAAGGTGTTGGTGGTATTAGAATAGCTATCTCAAAATTAGCTTTAATGACCCTATGTGGTGGTATTCATCCAGGTAGAGTTATTCCAGTTTGTTTAGATGTTGGTACAAATAATAAAAAATTTTATAATGATGATCTTTATATGGGTAATAAATTTAAAAGAATTAGAGGTAAAATTTATGATGAATTTATTGATAAATTTATTCAAATTTTAAAAAAAAAATATCCTTCAGCTGTTTTACATTTTGAAGATTTTGGTGTTACAACTGCTAGACCAATTTTACAAAAATATAGATCTCAAATTCCTTGTTTTAATGATGATATTCAAGGTACTGGTGCAGTTGTAATGGCTTCTTTAACTGCTGCTTTAAAACATACTAATAGAGAATTATTAGATTCTCAAATTGTTATTTATGGTGCTGGTTCTGCTGGTTTAGGTATTGCTGATCAAATTGTTAATCATATGGTTACTCATGGTGCTACTCATGAAGAAGCAAGAAGTAAAATCCATTTATTAGATGTTAGAGGTTTAATTAAAGAATCAATGAAAGAATCTTCAACTTATGATCAACATTTATTTGCTGATCCAGATTCTGATTGGGAAAATATTGATACTAAATCTTTATTTGAAGTTGTTAAAAAAGTTAAACCAACTTGTTTAATTGGTTGTTCAACTCAAGCTGGTGCTTTTACTGAAAAAATTATTAAAGAAATGCATAAATATAATTCAAGACCAATTATTTTCCCATTATCAAATCCAACAAGATTACATGAAGCTTTCCCAGTTGATATTATGGCTTGGACTAATAATGAAGCTTTAGTTGCAACAGGTTCACCATTCCCACCAGTTAATGGTTATAGAATATCTGAAAATAATAATTGTTTTTCTTTCCCAGGTATTGGTTTAGGTGCTGTTTTATCAAGAGCTACTGTTATTAGTGATACAATGATTTCTGCTGCAGTTGATCAATTAGCTTCATTATCTCCATTACCAAAAGATCCAAAAGCTGGTTTATTACCTCCATTAGAAGTTATTAATGATACTTCTTCAAAAGTTGCTGCTGCAGTTGTTTTACAAGCTTTAAAAGAAGGTTCAGCTAGAATTGAAAGTGAAATTCAACCAGATCAAGATGAATATGTTAAAGTTCCAAGAGATTTTGATGAATGTGTTGAATGGGTTAGACAACAAATGTGGAAACCTCAATATAGACCAATGGTTAAAGTTGAACATAAAGAAGAAATTCATACTCATCAATATTAATATTTACATTTTTTAAACTATAAAAATTAAAAAAAAAAAAAAAAAAAAATAATTATAATAATTTGCATATTCAAAACCCTTTGTTTCCTAATAAAAAGTTTCGTGTTTTTCTTTTCTTCTTCTAAATTTTTTAAAAAAATATAGATTTTAGTTTAATTTTATTGATATTTTTCTTTTAATTAAGTCTTTACATCAATTAATTTATTTTATTTAAAATTGTAGTTAGTTTTATTTTAAAATAAATTTTTAATTGTTCTGTCAATTTTTTTTTCTAATTGACACGGAAAATTTTCACGTGATGAAAAAATAAATAAATAAACAAAAAATTAAAAATTGTAAACAAACACCATAAATAAAATTTTGAGATTTTTAGATTCTAATACTACTACTACAAAAAAAAAAAAAAAAGAAAAACCAATAATTACAAGATCTATATAATTAAAAAGATGAACAATGAATTGGAGTTCATCATAAAAAATTACCCTATACTCAAACAGAATAGTACAGCTCTTCGAGACGTGCCCATAAATTCACCTACAAAAAATAAAAATCAAATACCACAAAAGAGATCTATTATAGTAGATTTAGATCCTAGTTCAGATAAAGATTTATTACTATTATGTCTCAATTCAATAGATCTAGTATTGAATAAGTTCAATAGTATAAAGACAATTAACTCTCCATATATAAAATTGGCTTCATTAGCATTTAATCAATTATATAAATTTAAAAATCATGAATTTAATGAACAAAATATGATTAAAAAGAAACATCAACAATTCATAATAAAACTTATAGAATTAGAAACTTTAATTCATTCAAATTTTATAATAACTTTAACAGAGATAAATAATTCTTATTATTGTGGAGAAATACCTAAAGAGAATGAAAATGAAAATGATTGGATAAATGATATTTTATTAAATTCATCAAATTCATTAAAAATAATATTATTACAAGTTATATTTAAACAATTTCAATTAAAAAATTTTGAAAATTTTAAATCAATTTTAAATTTTTATTCAAATTCAGATTTAATATTAAATGAATTAACAAATTCTCAAAAAATTTCTTTAATTAAATTAACTTTATCATTTTCAAAATATTCACCAACAAATATTTTTAAATTATGTCTTCATTTAAAATTTCTTCAATATTTAAATTTATTTCAATTTAATTTTAAAGATTTTATAGTTACTATGAATTATTCAACATTTTTAAATACATTTGAAAATAATATATTAAAACTTGAAAATAATTATGATCCATTACCAAATTTTATATTTAAATTTTTATTAAAATATCCAAATCAAAATTTTAATAAAATTGTTTTACATTTTAAAAAAACAAAATTAAATAATAATGATCAAAAAGAAATTTATTGGGAATCATTACAACCTGATGAAAAATCTTCAAATAAAATATTAAATATTTTAAAACTGCCCATAGATTTAGAAATTATTAAAATTGAATTATTAAATTTAAATAAACCAACAAATAAACTTATTGATGAATTAGGAAAATTTATTAAAAATTTCATAGTTTCAAATTTATATAATGATTCATTTAATGATATGATTATTTATTATTTAAATAATTTAGAAAATATTTCAAAAGAATCATTATCAACACTTGATCAAATTGTAATAAATTATTCATTTTTCCCAATAGAATTTATTTTATCATCATTTTTATTAATGAATAAATTTTTAATAAATCATAAACAAATAAAGAGATCATTAAATATTTCAAATATTTTTTATAATTTAGCAATTAAATTAAAATCAAAAGATTCATCATTAAAACTTCTTTATAATTCATTAATAATAGAATTAGATATATTTAAGATAAATAAAAACCTTAAGGAATTAATAATAAAATTTGATAAATCAATAAGTTTTATTAAATCTCATGGATTTAAATCAAATGAAATTATAAGTTTAATATTTAATGATTCATTTTTAGAAAAATTAGATTCAAATTTATTAAATAGAATGGATTTAATTCAAAAAAATTTTACAAGATCTTTATTAATTATAGATATTAAAAATATTGATTTTTCAAAATTATCAGAAACAAATAAAACTATTATTTTTGTTATATTAGCAATTAATAGATCTAACTTAGATTTAAATAAATTTCTGGAAGATTTAGAAATTAAAGATTCTATTTTACAAATGATTTGTGGTATTTATTATAGAAAAATTCCAATGATTAAAATTAATCAAAAATTTAATTCAAATTCAATAACTGGAAATTATGAACCTTTAATAAAATCATTCTATTATTTTTCATTAGAAAAGACTTCAAAATCAATATTAAACATCAATAAAATTCTTCAATTATATATAAGTAGTTGGGTTCCAAGAAATAAAAATGGAATAACATCATTTGAATTTGAATTTTTAAAAGAATTTGTTGATTATTTAAAATTTATTAATTTTCAAAAATCTTTAAAACAATTATTTGAATGTCTTGAAATTTATACTTCAATTCATGATAATAGTTTTAATAATTGGTTTCATTTTGAAAAACTTTCTAATATGCTTTTAACTAAAGATTCATCAAGACTTAATACAAATTCATTCCAAAGTTTAAAGAAAGATTCAGATTTTCAAACAAAGGAAGATTTTATTATTGAATATTTGAATTATTTTATTTTAAAGATTGATTTCCATCTAATGAATGATGATATTGATAAAGTTAAGTCTATTTCATTAGATATTTTTAATTTCATTTCTCCAAATTTAGATGTTTTAAGTCCAAATAATACTAATGGTTATAAAAAATCAACATTTTTTAAAATCATGTGTTCACTTATTCAATTATTTTATTCAAATTCAAAAATTTTACATTTTTTAGGTCATCATCAAAATAGTGTATCATCTTCAAAAACTTGTGTTCAAATTGCAAGATCTTTATTAAAGAATAATATGTCAAATTTAGAAATAATCAGTTTATTATCATCGGGGTTTAAATCTGTTTTAAGTTCTTTAATTCATTTAGGTATTACTAAAGATGCTGATTATTATATTGAAGAATTTAATAAATTCAATAATTCTATTGAAAAATTTAGATCAATATTTGTTTCAAATTCATATTTTATTTGCAACTATTATTTTCTCTCTGGAAAAATAGATAAACTTAAAGATTGTATTACAACAACTGATAGAATTTTTAAAAGTTTATTATTGAATGATGGTGATGATTATAGAGATGATTATGATCTAATATTTGAACATTTGTTATCCAAAATTTATCTTGTTGATAATAAATTTGAAAAAGATATTAGATCAGAGATAAGACAATTTCTTATTAAAGTTGATAAAGAAGCTAAACTTTCATCTGATATTTGGAGATTTCGTTATGAATATTATTTTAATTCTGAAATTATTGATTTAACAATAAATAAAACTGCAAATCCTTATTTTGCTGCTATGAATTATATGATCAATTCAAGAAGATTATTTAAGAATGCAACACATATTTTAGAAGTTGATCCTTTATTTTCATCATTAGAAGATTCTGCTATGGCTATTCCATCCTCTTTTAAACCTAGTGCCATTAATAAATTAGAAAAACCACAAACTTCAACAAAGGTAAAAGCTAAAGGTGTCAAAAATGTGAAAAAAGCAATTTTAGATCTGAAACATTCTAAAGATTTAACATTACAACTATTTGGAAACTTGAAATATTTAACAAACTATCAAATTGATGAAATTCATAAATTTTTGGCCTTAGATTTATTAACTCTTTCTAGTATATCAAATCAATATACTAATGAATCATTGGATGATTTATTTAATCTTGGTGAAGTTTTAAAACATCAACCATTACTGAATGAAAAAGCATTAGTTGAAATTTTACAAAAGATTGAATTGGTTCCAAATTTTGATATTGAAGCAATAGAGAATGTTGAAAAGAAATTGATTTCAGATTCTATTATAAATGATGAACTACAAAAAATTATTCCAGATGATTGGTTGGTTATTGGCCTTGATATATGTTCTTTTAATGGTGATCTCATTATATCTAAAGTTGAAAAGGGAACTCCTGTGCCATGCGTTTTACGTTTACCTTTAGGAAGACATTCCAGTAGAGCGGTGGATGAGGATTCATTTTCATTTAAAGATGCATTGGATGAATTGCATAATATTATTGATCAAAGCAATAAAACTACTCATAAAGATGTTATAAACTCTATACAAACACCTGAAGATAGAAAAAATTGGCATGAAACTAGGCAATCACTTGATGAACAATTACAGCTGTTCCTTAAAAAAATTGAATATTATTGGTTAGGTGGATTTAAAGGTATTTTTAATCAAGTTAAAATTGAACCAGATCAATTAAAATGGTTTAAAGGAAAGTTTACTGCTATAATAAATACTAATGTTCCATCAAGAAGACAAAGACATGGTGATCTCAATGAACAAATTATAATGGATGATTTTATAATAGAACTTTTTATTAAATTAGGTGATACTACTGTATTATCAACTGAATTATTAGAAGATTTGATTTATTTTGTTTTAGATGTTTTATTATTTCATGGTGAAGAAAATGCATATGATGAAATTGATATTGATAGTATTTATGTTGAAGTTGAACAATTGATTCAAGAATATTTACTTAATAACCCAAATCCAAGAAAGAATAGACATACAGTTTTAGTTTTAGGTAAAGAATGTCTTTCAATACCCTGGGAATCATTACCATCTGTTAAATCTGCTTCAACAACTAGAGTTCCAAGTTTATCATTGTTATTTGAATTATTAAATGAAAATATTAAACTGGAAGTAAACAAGAATCATGGATTTAGTATTTTAAATCCAAGCTCTGATCTTCCTAAGACTGAAGCAAGATTAAGTAATACTGTTAAACAATTCAATAATGAATTAAATTGGAACAGTATTGTTGGTAAGAGACCTACAGAAAATGAATTTGAGAATGCATTATCTGATTCAAATCTATTTGTCTATATGGGACATAGTGGTGGTGAACAATTTATCAAATCAACAACAATTAAGAAATTGAATAAGATTGCACCATCATTATTATTAGGTTGTTCGTCAGCAGCATTAACAGACAATCATAAACTTGAACCATATGGTATAGTTTATTCATATTTGATTGGTAAATGTCCAATGGTGGTTGGAAATTTATGGGATGTTACTGATAAAGATATTGATAGATTCAGTATCTCACTCTTTGATAGATGGGGGCTAACAAATAAAGACAATGTTGGTAGAAGTATTTGTGAAGCAGTTAATGATTCAAGAGACTCTTGTAATTTAAAATATTTGAATGGAGCTGCTCCTGTTGTATATGGTTTACCTTTAAGTTTACATTAATCGAATAAGTTTAGAGAGAAAAAAATTTTTACCCCCCCCCTTTTTAATGCAATATTTATTAATTAATGATTGAGCAGAGTTATTATATGATCAATATACTGTAGAAACAGAGCAATAGAAGTACCAATATTGGACAGATTTTATCAAATAGAGCGATTAACTAATTTCTTGCCAATTTCTGCAGATATAAGAAGCCCCAACCTTGGGGAAATAAATAAAACGACAAAAAATCCAATATTTTCAAGCATGGTTTGAAATGATTAATAGTAATAATGAAGAGGATAAACTAGATTTTGAATCTCTAACATTTCATCAAATGAACAAAAAATTTATAAATATTGTGAATTTTTCAAGAATTAAAATCAGTTTATCTCATATTACTGAATAGTTAACAATTGAAAGTTTTAAAAATGCTAATAAGAAACTTTGCCAGAAAGAAAATCCTTTTATTAGAGAATTGAGTCCTATCAACTTATCAACTAAACTAAATAATGCTTTAAAAAGTTGCTGTTATTAATAGCTTCAACTTTTGAAGTTCCAATTAATTTTTCTTAAGAATTTTTACACGTGAAAATTCTGCGTTTTTTTTTTTTTATTAATTTATTAATTTTACTTATTGATTGTTCTATTTTTATTCTATTTTTTATTAAGTGTTTTGAACTGTTTTAAAAAAGGAATTATGAAGAGTCGTTTATAACTTTATTCGTAAATTATAATCCATTGCTAATTTCTGTATTTTTTCTGTAAGCTCATTATTATTTTTATATCAATTATCGTTTTTTTTATTTGCTATTTTCATCTATTTATTTAAACATTCTTTTATATTGCTGAAAAAAAAAAAAAGACAATTAATTAACTGCAACCAAAATTTTATTTAAGCAGCTTCGTGTAAATTCAAAATCTAGAGCACAATGTTGATGAAACCCAAAGCCATAAGGATCTCCAAGTACTTTAGAACTCATAAAAGAGTCAAGATAGCTCTATATGTCATAGTGTCACTTTTTATAGTGTCCAATCTTTATTCTTCAATTTTTGGCTTAAGATCAAGTCAAAATAAATTAACAAAATCATTAATCAATCAAGAGGATTTAGATAAATCATCTCTTATAGAGTTATATTCATATTTAAAAGATGATTTCAGTCCTTTAGAAAAGAAATTATCAAACCCAAATACACCACCATTATCATTAAGAGAACAACTAATATTACAATTCCCATACAATTTATCAGTTAAACAATCAAAAATTCCAAAATCAATATGGCAGACTTGGAAATATGCTAAAGATAATCGAAAGTTTGATAAAAAATTTAAAGATTTTTCAAATACATGGGCAGATAACAATCCAGAATATTTATATAATATGATTCCTGATAATGAAGCTTTTGAATTGATTGAATATTTATATAAACCTGTACCAAAAGTTTATCATGCATTCAAATCAATGCCAAAATCAATTTTAAAGGCTGATTTTTTTAGATATTTAATCTTATTTGCTCGTGGTGGTGTTTATTCAGATATTGATACTATGTGTTTAAAACCTGTTGATGTATGGTCTTCAAATGATGAGACTTATTTGAAACAATCAAGTGTTGGTTTTGTTATTGGTATTGAAGCAGACCCTGATCGTGAGGATTGGAATGATTATTATGCTAGAAGAGTTCAATTTTGTCAATGGACTATTCAATCAAAACCTGGTCATCCAATTTTAGGCGAATTAATTTCTAAAATTACAGAAATTACTTTACAAAAAGAAAAAGATGGTGTTTTAAATAAAGTTGTTGGTAAAGATGCAGGTGATGATATTATGAATTGGACAGGTCCAGGTATTTTTACTGATGCTATCTTTGAATACTTCAATCATTTATTAAAGACATATAATAATGATGTCAATTCAATTAAAATTATAAATAAGACTCCAGAAAATGAATATAATAAAGATATGAATATTAAGAAGAATGGTATTGATTGGAGATTCTTCACATTAATGACAGACCCAATGATAATTGATGATATTATGGTTTTACCAATCACAAGTTTTAGTCCAGGTGTTGGTCATATGGGATCAAAATCACCAAAGGATCCAATGGCTTTTGTTAGACATATGTTTGAAGGTAGTTGGAAAGGTTAAAAGAAAATACCTTTAGATAAAATTTAATTATATTCCTTTATATATATAAACAAAATATTACTCTTGATACAATTTTACTTTGCATTCAGTTTAATGATATATATGTTTTCCTTTTGTTTTTTTTTTTTTGCATAATTTACTTTACTTTACTACAAAGATTATGATGTAATTAATCTCTTCTCTTTTCGTTCATATGGGTGTCCATATTTGATCATCTATACAATTCAACATCTATATATATAGAGTTCATAATCCATATTAATAATAAAAATCTTTAGTTATATTATAGAATCACACATAATGATTTCTTCTTTTTCTTTTGTTGGCCATTAGAAGTTGATGTACTTTTAACCTTTGAATTAGTAGTGTTTCCATTACTATTATTTCTTTGATTATTATTAGTATTATTTCTATTATTATTACTATTATTAATTTGACCTGCATTTGATGCTTTTCTATTATTTTGATTTATCTGACTTTGTTGATTGAGATTAATTTTTTGATTTTGAGACTGTTGTTGTTGTTGTTGTTGTTCTTTTTTTTGTTGCTGTTGTTGTTGTTGATTTTCTAGTACTTCATTCCTCATAATCTGTCTTACAACATCTATGAAAGCTTCATCAACATTTGTTTTTAACATTGCACTTGTTTCATAAAAAGGTACTCTCCCCCATTTTTCACTAACTTTTATACCATCTTCAGGTTGTAAAGTCCTTTGTTCAATAAGATCACATTTATTTCCAATCAATACCATTGGTACATTAGTTGTATCTTTAATTCTTAAGACTTGTTCTCTTAAAGCTAATAATTCATTTAAAGAACTTTCATCAGTAACTGAATATACTAATAAGAAACCTTTACCAGATTTAATATATAATTCTCTCATTGCTGTAAATTGTGCAACACCAGCAGTATCTAATATTTCCAGATCACAAGCACGTCCATCTACCTCGATTTGTTTTCTATAAGAATCTTCAATTGTCGGATCATATGAATCAATATAAACACCTTGAACAAATTGGACGGTTAATGAAGATTTACCAACACCACCAGCACCTAAAACGACGATTTTATAATCTATAATTGATCATCTGTTAGTACTATTTCTCTTTATATCTTGATCTATTGACAATATAATAATTTTGTGCAAACAACTATTGCTTCAAACCTATTGTATATTTGTTTAGATTTGGAGATTAAATTGAGTAGTCGTTGGATAGAAAGTACGTACCTCTCATATTGATCTTATTCTTTTGCTATGTAGCTCTCTGTAGTTGAGGAGGGATGATTATGTTGACACCTGAGCTGTTGTTGATGTTTATAAACAAGAAGAAAAGTAAATTTTTTTGGGATTCTCTCAGGCTTCAAGTTAAATCTAAGAGTTGTCTTTTATTTAAATTTAAACTTTATAATTTATGTCTCAAAAAATTTGAAGAAATATAAAAATTTTCGCGTCTGGAAATTTTACCAAATTGGGAAATCTGTTTGATAAACAAGAGTTATTGAGAAGGTATTTGATGAATCTTTAGTGTGATTAGTGTGTTGTAGACTTCAAAGACGTTGTGCTATGGTATCTACTGGTGTTAGTTTACACTCTGCTCGAAACTCCAGCGATTTCTGTGTTCCAATTGGTATTTAAGTTGGTCTTGAAAGTATCTTGAATTTTGTCTTGTTCATTACATTCAAATATATGTATTGTTATTATATCAGTATTTAAAATATATTCAGTTGTTTCTAATTTCATTATATATACAAGACTTTCTGTTTCATTCATTCTTTAAAAGATCTATTTCTTTGTTAATTCAGCTAATTTTCTAGCAATGCTACCTTTAACATTATTTTCTGCAGTTTTCCATTCAGAAGAAAGATCTTTGATATTAACTTTACTAAATACCTTTTTTATGTTTAGGGTAGGATCTTCTTTGATTAAATATTTTAAAAGAGCTTCAGCTTTAGCTTCAACTTCTTCTTTAGTTGAAACTGGTAATTCTTTAATATATTTTTCAATAACTGTAATTTCTTCTTGTTCTCTTTCAGCTAAATTTGGTCTATCTAATTTAAGGAATTCTGCTACTGATTCTTTCCTTTGGTCAATAGCTTTCTTGAAGACTTCATATAATAAAAACTCATCACGATCGTTATATTTGACATCAATTTCTTTATTCTTAACTCTAGATAATAAATCTCTAATAGTATCTTTCCTAATTAAAAAAACAAAAAAAAAAAAAATAATTTGTTTCATGTTAGTCTTCATACGAGTCTATTAACAGCATAAATTCAATATATAACTTACTTGACAGCTTCTTTAGCTAACATAGCTTTCTTTAAATCAGCCTTTAAAAGATCTTTAACTTTAAAATATGGTTTATCCTCTTCAATTATGATACCCTTTTCAGTATTGAAAAGAGGATATCTTTGAGAGAATAGTCTGATAAACTGTGATGATGACGTTCTGATAGCAATAGAAGATCTAATGGCCAACATTATAAATCGATTGTTTAATTTAAAATAAAATGTTAAAATAAAAATGAATAATTTATTTGTTCTTTTATAAAGAAAAAAAGAAAAATTAAAAAATCGACATTTTTTTCTTTTTGACAATATTTGAGCCCTAGGGCTTCTTTTAATGGGTGCTACATAACCAAAAGTAAATTAAGTATAATATTTATTTATACTATTTTTATTTTGTACTCTCCTTTTCTAAATACTCTGTCCACAATGAAACAAAGCTTTCAGGTCTAATAGAACTTCTTCTTCTATCTGCCCCAGGTGTTGGATGTGCTAATGTACTATGTAAAAGCCCAGCTTGTACTCTTTTTTCTTCATCCCAATTCAAAAAATTTGAAATTAATTGTAATACTTCAAATTTTTTAGTATCACCTCTAGGAATATTTAAAAATGATATGAAGAGATTAGAAACTAATTCTTTATCAACAGTTTCTGAATCACTATTTCTTTTAATTAAATGCAATGCTTTTGTTAAATGTTCATTAAGGATAACTGCTTCATGACGCAATTTACCTATTTGTAATTGCTTTTCTTTTACTTCACTTTCTAATTTAGTAACTTTTGTTGAATTTTCTTTTAATTTTTCAATTTCTTTATTTAATTCTTCATTTTCATTTTTAAATCCTATTATTTGTTCTGTTGTTTCTAAATTCTTTTTATGTTGTTCTTGATCTTTTAAAATTAATTCTTCTTTTAATTTTGTTAATTCTAAACTTATTGAATCCTTTTCACTTCTTGATTTGATAATTGTATTATTTAATTCTTCAACTTTTTCATCATTTTGATTGATTTTGTCATTAAGTGTTGTAATTTCATCATTCAATGATGATATAACTAATTTATCATTTTCTAAAGTTATTAAATACTCTTCATTATTTTCTTTTAATGCTTCAATTTCTTTAATATATTTATTTTGTTCTGATAATAAAGTTTGTTTTTCAACTTGCCATGAACTTTCATTAGTTTCTAATTCACCTCTAACTTCTTTTAAACTTATACTTAATCTATCACATTCAGCATTTAAATCTGATGATTCTTCTTTTAATAAATTTACAGTCTTTGTTAATTCTTGATTTTCTTTCATACTTGTATCAAGTTTTCTTTGTAAACTTAAATTTTGTGATTCATATTCTTCTAATTGTTCTTGTGTAGCTTCTAATTCATTTTGTGATTCTTTCATTTTACTAAAGACAGATTTCATTGAACCTAACCTACTTAATAAAGCTTCATATTGTTCTTCAACTTTTTCCTTTTCTTCCTCAGTTTTTTGTAATTTTGCATTTAATGATTCAACTTCTTCATTATAGGTATCATTTGATGTGTTAGTTTCTGTTTTTATTTCTAAATTTGTTAATTTAAAAGTAAGTTCTTCAATTTTTTTTTGTAATTCAGCAATTTGATTATCCTTTTCAGAATCATTATTTACAATTTCTTTAGTTTTGCTATTAGATTCAACAGTTTCTTCGATTTCTTTTTTTATTATTTTGCCATTTTCAGTGGATTCTTCACCATTGGTTTCAGTAACTGGTTCTTGTTCTGTAGATGTTTCTTTTGTCTTACTATCACTTGTTGAATCTACTACTTGTTCCTTAGATTCTTCTTCAACAACTTCAGGAATTTCAATTGCTCCATTTTCTGTACTCTCTGTTACAGTTCCAGTTCCATTTTCTGTAGAACTTTGAGCAGCCTTCTTGGCCTTGTTACTACTCTTCTTCTTTGCCATTTGGGACTTTAAATCTTGCAGTAATAATATAAAAATCTATGTGTTATTTCTATTTCAAACGACGAAAATTCAAAAAAAAAAAAAAAAAAAAAAAAAAAAAAAAAAAAAAAAAAAAAAAAACCATCTGTCATTTTCAGATTTTCTTCTGTGTCAATAAGATTCCATTTTTCTTTTGGAAACGCGTAATAAAAAATTGCAAATTAATGAATGATTAATCTTTAAAAGTTCTCATACTGTTCAACTCTTGTTTGTAAAGGCAAAATGGTAGATATTAGAGAATTTTTTGGTTCTAAAGGTCCTAGAGTATGTATATTTGCTTATTTTTAGTTGTCATTTTCCACAATCAATTACTAACTAATAATATAAATTTGTTTTTAGAAATCAAACACCAAAAAACCATCCTCATCTCCAGCAGCAACTAAAGCAAAGAAGGTTCCTGCAAAGAGAAAGAAGTCAGAAGAAGCAGATATTATCGACCTGGATGATGAAGATGATGATTCTCTGGTGGAATTGACTGAAACTAAGAAACCAGTCGATACAAAGACAACTAAATCAACTTTTTTCAATAACAAATCTTCAAGTTCATCACCAAAGAAGACTAAGAAAGAAATTACACCAGGTACAAAACCAAAGACTAAGACAGCATCACCAGTAAAGGCAGAAAAGAAATCTGAACAACCATTAAAAAAGAGAAAAATTGTCATTGAAGATGATGAAAACGATAATTATGAGGATGATGATGACTTTGAATTTGATGCAGATGGGGATAATAGCGATGAAGATGGGGACTATAAAGACGATAAGAATGTAAATGAAGACTTAGATGATGATATCGACATGGATAAAGATAATCATGATGATGAAGATGAAGAAGAATTTATTTCAAAAGTAAAGTCTAAAAAAATAGAAGCACCATTACCAAGAAGATCAAGAACTGTTCCAGTAAAGAAAGAGAAAGAAGAAGAAAAAGAAGAAAAGGTTATAAAATCATCACCTGTTAAAAAATCAAAACCGGCAACAAAACCAATTGTTAAATCATCACAGGCTAATGTTAATCATCATGAAAATGCTTTAGATATTTTAGCTAAAATTCCTGATGCCATATTACCAGAATCTGATGAAACTGCAGCTCCATTTAATTATCATGCTTTTAAAGCTAAACAATCAACATTACCTGTTCAAACTGGCTCTGTTGAATTACCAGAAGGTGCACCAAATTGTCTTACTGGCTTAACAATAGTTTTTACAGGTATTATGCCAAATATTCCAAGAGATGAAGCAGAAGATGCTGCTAAAAAATATGGTGCTAAAGTTACAAAATCTGTCTCTTCCAAAACTACTGTTGTTGTTTTAGGTGAAGAAGCTGGTCCAAGTAAAATTAAAAAAATTAAACAATTTAAAATTAAAGCAATTAATGAAGAAGGTTTCATTCAATTAATTAAAGGTATGCCAGAAGAAGGTGGATCTGGTGAAGCTGCACAAAAGGCAAGATTAGTAAGAGAAAGAGAAGAACAAGCAGCATTAGAAGAATCTGAAAGATTACAAGAAGAAGCTGAAAAAGAAGCTAAAAAGAAAGATTTAGCTTTAAAGAAAGCAATAAAAGAAGGTAAACCAATAACAACTGATATGAAATCTGATGATGAAAAATTATGGACAGCTAAATATGCACCAACAGATTTAAATCAAATATGTGGTAATAAAGGTACAGTATCAAAATTAAAACAATGGTTAGAAGATTGGCCAAAAAAATTTGGTATTGGTAAACCTGTTAAAGGAGAAACTGAAATGAGAGCAGTTTTAATTCATGGTCCACCAGGTATTGGTAAAACAACAGCTGCTCATTTAGTTGCTAAATCTTTAGGTTATGATATTTTAGAAAAAAATGCATCAGATGTTCGTAGTAAAGGTTTATTAACAAGTAGTGTTAAAAATATTTTAAATAATACTTCAGTTGTTGGGTTTTTCAATAATAAAGAAAATAAAAGTTCAAATTCTGATAAATTTGTAATTATTATGGATGAAGTTGATGGTATGTCAGGTGGTGATAGAGGTGGTGTTGGTGAATTAGCATCATATTGTCGTAAAACGCAAGCTCCATTGATTTTGATTTGTAATGATAAATCTTTACCAAAGATGAGACCATTTGATAGAGTTACATTAGATTTACCATTTAGAAGACCAAGTGCTAAAGAAATGAAATCAAGAATAATGACTATTGCATTAAGAGAAAAGATTAAATTAGATCCAAATGTAATTGATCAATTAGTTCAAGCTACAAGTAATGATATTAGACAAATTATTAATTTATTATCAACAGTTTCAGCAACAGAGAAAAATATTTCATCAAATAATTCAAGATCACTTTCTGAAGCTTGGAAAAAAAATATTGCATTAAAACCTTTTGATATAATACCTAGATTATTAAGTGGACAAGCATTTAGTGCAAATACAACTATACCATTATTTAAAAAGATGGAATATTATTTTGATGATCATGCATTTGTTCCATTAATGATGCAAGAAAATTATTTAAATTCAAGACCTGCTAAAGGGAACACCAAATTAAAACAACTTGAATTAGTATCAGAAGCTTCTGATTCTATAAGTTTAGGAGATATTGTTGATAGTAAGATTCATAGTGCTGAACAACAATGGAGTTTAATGCCATATCATGCTATTATGTCAACAGTTAGACCTGCTTCATTTGTTGCTGGTAATTTAAGTGGACGTGTTAATTTCACTACTTGGTTAGGTCAAAATTCTAAATCAGGTAAATATTATAGATTATTAACAGAATTACAATATCGTTCAAGATTACGTACTTCAACGGATCAAGTTGAATTAAGATTAGAATATTTACCAATATTGACAAAGAAATTATTAGACCCATTAGTTAAAAAGGGTAATGAAGCTATACCAGAGATAATTGAATTGTTAGATTATTATTATTTAAGTAAAGTAGATTGGGATTATTTAATGGAATTTTCAATTGGTGATGCTAATACAGCTTTAAAGATTAAAAAGATTCCAACAGCTGTTAAATCCAAATTCACAAGAACATATAACTCTAAAACACATCCAATGTCCATTTTCAGACCAGGTCTCTCTACAGGTGTTACAAAGGCCAAGAAGGACAATCCAGACAATGATGAAGTAGTTGAGGATGAGTTTGAAGAAGATATATTTGATAATTAAATAAATAAATAAATCTTATTGAATGTTTTCGGCCGTAAGAAATTTTTGTTAA
Source organism: Ruyongia tratensis (assembly GCA_030564005.1). Taxonomy (NCBI): domain Eukaryota; kingdom Fungi; phylum Ascomycota; class Saccharomycetes; order Phaffomycetales; family Wickerhamomycetaceae; genus Ruyongia; species Ruyongia tratensis. The sequence continues at coordinate 4,285 of JAJMKZ010000020.1, read as the reverse complement.
AAAAAAAAAAAAAATTTTTTTAAAAAAAAAAAAAAAAAAAAATCAAAATCAAAATCAAAATCAAAATCAAAATCAAATAATTCTTTTCTAATTAAAAAAAAAAAAAACAAAATATAAAAACATATCCTCTTCACAGGATTTTGCTCCTTAATAAAAGTAATTGCTAAGCATATAACACAATACTCTCACTATAGAAGCTTACTCTTGGTTTTATACACCATATCTTTCTAATTAACGCACCTATTATTATTTTTTTTATTTTATTTTTTTTTAGGTAAAAAGGAACCAACAAACTACTAAATTTAATAAAAAAATACTAAAAAGTCAAAAGAGAGTTTTAAAGCATAAGGCAAAGATCAAGTAACTCTTTTTGTTCATACATCATGTCTGCTCCTCCACTATTACGTATACCTGGTAACACCAACAAAAGGTCAGTTAGGTCTCCAAGATTAAAGTTGAACACTGGTCCATCTCCTTTAGAATTACCATCAAATAATTCAAACATAACAACCAATAATCCAGTGCTCAAGCCTCAAGCCGTTAGATCCAATAACTCTGATTCGAGTATTGCATCAACTGTTACACCTGCTTTAAGTATCAATGACTCTTTACTATCTGTCACTGATGCTGTAAATCATTTATCAATCACCACTACTTCAATGTCCTCAGCAAGAACTCCTTCAACTGCCAACAGTGATAAAAGTGGAATATTTGGCCAAGAAATTGTCAATGAAGTTGAATCCAATTCATCATCTAATTACAGTGGTAGTAATCCTAGTATATATAACAATAGTACAAATCTATCAACTGTGGGGACAAGGAGTAATAGTTCTTTAATGAATGATGCTGATAACAACAACAACAACAACAACAATATTAATAATAATAATAATAATAACGACAACAACAACTATAATATAACAAGTGTTAGTTATACAGATGTTCATGTGACGCAGAATATTTATAACTCAAATGCACCAGTCACAAAGATAAATTCAAACATTCATAATGCATCAATAAATGGCTATTATCATAATAATAATACAAATCAAAATAATAATAATATTACAATAAATTTTGAAAGTATAAATAATAGATTTGAAACAAAAGATGTTCAAGATTTAGATGAAGAAGATTGGAAAATAATAAATAAAACTGGTGAAATTATTGAATTAGATAAAATTGGTGAAGGTGCAGGTGGTGCAGTTTCAAAATGTAAATTAAAACATGGTTCAACAATTTTTGCTTTAAAAACAATATTTACTGATATAAGTAGTCCAGAGACTCAAAGACAAATTTTAAGAGAATTAAAATTTAATAAGAGTTGTGCAAGTGATTATATTGTTAAATATTATGGTATGTTTTTAAATGAAGCAAATGCATCAATTTCAATTGCAATGGAATTTATGGGTGGTAGATCTTTAGATTATATTTATAAAAGGGCAAAAAATGTTTATGGTTTAACAGTTGGTGAAAAAGTTTTAGGTAAAATTTCAATAAGTGTTTTAAGTGGTTTATCATATTTACATAAAAATAAAATTATTCATAGAGATATAAAACCACAAAATATTTTATTAGCTTTAAATGGTTGTGTTAAACTTTGTGATTTTGGTGTTTCTGGTGATGTTGTTAATTCTTTAGCCACAACTTTTACAGGTACTTCATATTATATGGCACCTGAAAGAATTCAAGGTCAACCATATAGTGTAACATCTGATGTTTGGTCATTAGGTTTAACAATTTTAGAAGTTGCTAATGGTAAATTTCCTTATGATATGAATGATAATGAAGAAGTTGCACCAATTGAAATGTTGACAACAATTATATCATTTACACCAAAATTAGAAGAAAATGAAATAAAATGGAGTAGTTTATTTAAATCATTTTTAGATTATTGTCTTGAAAGAGATCCAATGGCAAGAGCTTCACCAAGACAAATGTTAGAACATCCATGGATTAAAAAAATGCAAGAAAAAAAAGTTAATATGGCTAAATTTGTTCAAGAAGTTGTATCTGAAAAGCATTAAGATAAACTTATAATTAAATATTGTTATGACGAAATGACCCCCCTCCCCCTTCCCCAAAATCAATATTATATTGATTATCTTGTTTATAATACAATATACCCCTAAACAAAATTATTGATAATTAAATAATTTAATTTAGAATATTATTTATGACTTTTATTATACCAATTTGTAAATCTAGTATTACAAAATTAAAAATTAGAAGATGATGAAGAATTTTTTTCGTTTATTTATATAAAAAGAACAAAATCAATATTATTTAAATAGTAGTAATATTAAATTCTTTTTTTTTTTAAAAAAAAAATGGAGAAATGATAATAGACAGTATAATAAATAAAATAATTATATGAAAAGAAAACAAACAATAAAACTTTCTTAAAAATACAAAAAAAAAAGAGACGGTGTATGAAATTATTAATATTAAAGGAGAATAAAATTAAAACAAAGAAATAACATAATATTTTTTTTAATTCTCTCTATATATATGAACAATTGTATAATGTCAAATGAAGTAAGAAAAAAAAAAGAACTTTTTTTTTTTTAATGATGAAGAAAATAAAAATGATGATGTAGTAGATAAACAATATTTCAACACCAAAAGTAAAAGTAAAATAGCAAGAACAAAAGACAAATTATAAGAGAGAAAAAGATAACAAACTATTTTTTGAAAATTGATGGATTAATTTGATGTTTGTAAAAAGAATTTTAATTTAATCTAATATTAGGTTTATGAACAACATAATAATTTTGAAAAGAAACCACCTTTTGGTTTTGATGATTCATTTTCATGGTTTTGGTTATTTCCTGTACCATTACCATTAGCATCTTGACCAATTTGATCTTGAGTATTAGCCTTTTCTCTTATTGGAGTTGGTTGATTATTTTGATATTGTTGTTGGTTTAATCCTAATGAAGTATTAACATTATTGTTTAATGGAGATGAACCTAAACCTGTACCATTATTACCTTGTCTTTGTTGAGCACCTTGTTGAGAAGGTGAAGGTAATTGTGGTGATTGAGTTTGGCCAGCATTATTATTAGATGAACTTTTATTGTTATTATTAATGTTACTAGTACTATTATTTGGTTGAATATTACTATTATTGTTATTATTATTATTAATATTATTAATATTTGATTGAGATTGTTGTTGATACTTTTGTTTTCTTTGTTGATGACGATGATGACGATCTTTTTCATTTGGAGGATTTGGATGACCATAACCATGTAAATTTGGTTTTTTATTGATATTTAAATCCCAACCTTTACCACCATTTAATTTCATCCAATCATATTGACCATCCATAGTTTCACCCATGTTTGTTAAAGCACTAATTAATAATTGTCTATAACCTTCATAATCAGGAGTTTCATCAAATGCTAAATTTCTTACACTTTCTAAATAATGACCAAATTGACCTGGAATACCAATACATAAATCAGTTAATAAAGTAGTTCTTTTCTTTTCACCAATCTTTTCATATTTTTGTTTATTAGTTGGTGCTTTAAGACCTTGCCATGGTAATTGACCTCTTAAGAAATAAAAGAAAACATGACCTAAAGCTTCTAAATCATCTCTTCTTGATTGTTCTCTACCTAAATGAGTATTAATTGACATATATCTTGCAGTACCACTTAAAGATTTCTTTTCTCTATATGGGATATGTTGTTTTGTTCTTGGATCTCTATATTGTTTAGCCATACCAAAATCAACTAAATGAATTTGATTTTCATCAGGTTGACCAGGTCTACCAATTAAGAAATTATCAGGTTTAATATCTCTATAGATTAAATCATGAGAATGTAAAGTTTCAATAAGAGTAATCATTTGAACAGCTACTTGAACAGTAGTTTTAACACTAAAACGACGACCACACCAATCAAATAAATCTTCTAAAGAAGGACCTAATAAATCAATAACTAAGATGTTATGTAAACCTTCTTGACCAAAATAATAAGCATGTGGTATACCATAACAATTAGCCAAATGTTTATAAGTTCTATATTCATCTCTTAATTGAGGAGCTTCAGTTTTTCTTGGTTCAAATTTTATTGCTACAGGTAATTGATTAATCATATTAGTACCTTCAAAGATAACACCAAAGGAACCTTCACCAATTTTTTTACCAATTTTATAATGTAAACCAACGATTGTTGAAGAACCACCTGAGGAATTATTATTTGATGATGAATTATTATTGTTATTTGAAGGAGAAGTATTGTTATTTCCTTGAGAACTTGATACAACATTATTATTA
>JAJMKZ010000019.1:14205-38596 GCA_030564005.1 Ruyongia tratensis | reverse complement strand
AATTTTTTGCCTTATAAATAAATATATAGTGAAAAAGTTTGAGACAGTATGAACTAATAAAAAGATAAAAAACAAAATTTAATGAAAATGTTTAAGACGTTAAGACTAGATTTAGTTAAAGAGTAGCTCAATTGGGAAAACAGTTTTCTAAGATTGATGAAAAGAAGAGATAAATGGAAACTGTTAAAACTCATTTTCAATTTTCAATTATCTTTAATCTAATTTAATAATAATCATTTTTAAAAACAATTTCTATATATGTTAATATTAAAAAAAAAAAAATAAAAAATAATAATAAAAAAAAAAAAAACTAAGTAGAAGTGTTTAAAATCTAGAATTTAAAAGAGAGTAAATGCTTAACCGAAAAAGACTATTGAATTAATTGATTGACTTTTTTTTTATACATATAAAGAAAATCTAAAAAATAGAATTAGTTAAACAACACTTAGTTTAAATCTCGAGAAAATTGTCAAAGATAAAAATAGGAGAAATTGAAAAAAAAAGAAAAAAAAAGAAAAAAAAATATTTGCTGGTGGGTCGGTTCATAACATTAAATTATGAAGGAAAGAAGTAAACGTCAAGTTATGTTAGTCAAATTGTACAATACTTAACATTTCAAACCATACTATATACCAATTAAACCATACTAGTAGGCACAACTAAACTAAGTTAAACTAGTATATATAATGTGTCCCCTACCGCAAATTTGCTCAAATCTTCAAAATTACCGTTTTAGGAAATGTTATTAACAAGTCTCAAGTCTCAGATTTCATAATCTATTTTAAGTCACTAGCCCCAAGTCCCAAGTCCCAAGTCTCTCTTATTTATAAAGTAAACTTCAGTAATTTTATTGTTTTGTTATTTTATTAAAATTAGTGATAGTAGCAGATGTTGTAATAGGTGAATTGTAATAATAATTTTCACTGTTTATTGTTAGTTTTACTTATAATTTATACTGAGTTTCTAATTCTGTCTCTCTCTCTCTCTCTCTCCCTCTTTCTCTGTAATTATTTATCTGTGTATTCTCTATAAATTATTGTAGTAAATTTTGTATATAATTTTTTAAAAAAAAAAAATTTCACTCCCTAAAATTTTAGATCTGATTATTTTTTTTTTTTTCTATTTATTTATCAATCTTCAACTCTTTTATATTTACTTTATATATATATTATTTGTTATTTGTTATTTATATCTTCAACAGATCTTTACCTCAACTATACATCAAGTTGTACATACTCTTGTCAAATCAAGATAAAAGAAAATTGGAAAGCCGCCTTAATACCTCTCTACCAATGTCAATCCAAGATCTATCAAATAATGGGAAAACCATCATCATATCTTTAGAATGGCCTTATAATTTAAATGATCCAATTAACTGTCATGATTCAATATCAATATCTGGGTCCTTTAACAATTGGTCAAAATCTTTACCTTTAACTCTAATTAATAATAAAAAATTTATCATTAAAATTCCTTATTTAATTAATTTAAAAAATTTAGAAAATGAAAAAATTTCTTTTAAATTTATAATTAATGATCATTGGGTTATAAATAATAATTATGAAGTTGAAATGGATGCTAATGGTTATGTAAATAATGTTGCTTTCATTAAAGATTTAATTTATTTTGATTTAAATTCTTCAATTGATTCAATTGATATAATTAATAAAGAAAATAATGATTTATTAATTTCACCAATTTTAATCAATAATTTAGATATTAATAATAATAATTCAGATGAATTAGATGATTTTATAAATATTTCAATAACTGATTATCCAAATTTAATTAATGATGTTGATAGTGATTTAGATACTTTAGTTCCAAATTCTTTACCTTCTTCAATTTCAAATTCAAAAATTGATTTAAATAATTTATTCTTTAATGATCAAAATAATTTATTAAAAGGAATGACTGAAGAAGAATTTAAAAAAAGATTTAAACCTCATTATTATTCTTCTTCTTCTTCTTCTTCTTCAACAACAACAACAACAACAAATGTTATTAATAATGATTCAATCTTTAATAGATTTAAAGATTATTTTAGATGATACATCTTAATACAAATTATTTAAATGAAGATTATTTTTTACATGAATATTATATATGAAGATTATTCTACATTAATAATATTTTTTTTTGAAGATTATGAATTATAAAAAATATCTAAACATCTTTTTATCATCATTCTTTTTAATATTAACTGCTTTAATTTTAGCTAACTTTTTTTTTTTTTATTTTTTTTTCATTCTATTTCCTAGTTTAATTCTATAGTTTTGTGCTTTATAGTTTCTAAAAAGTTTTTGGTCTAGGTTTCTTTTTGGTTTTGGTTTTATGGTTTTATGGTATACTTTCATTTCCTTTTTTTTTATTTTTTTTTAAGGGGGAGTCTTTCTCTCTTTTTGGCGTTACTTTCATTTTATATCTTTAACAAAAACAACAATTAATAATAAGGAAACAAATATTCTTTTCTAGCTCTCATTTTCAATTAAAGAAAACATTTCAAAAAAAAAAAAAAAAAAAAAAACCTTTAATATTTTATTTAATATTTTTATTCCTTTAATTCTTTTTTTAAATGGTAAATAAAAATTATTAATAATAGTTCTTTTTTTTTTGCTATTCTTTAGTTTAATTATTACCATTCTTATGATATGTAATTTTATATTAATAGCTTCTTTTATCATTCTTGTAACTGATATTCCAACTATCATAACTAATAACTTAAATCATTGCAAAACTATAGCATAAATCATAAATCACAAAAAATAAATTGCCATAACAATATAACAATACCAATGATGTTAACAATTTTGGCCCTGACTTTGAGTTTGGCTTTGACTTTTATCAATTAAAGAAGAATCTCCAGCAACACTTGTATTTTGATCATAATTAGAAGTTTCTGTTGATGGTGGATTTGATTGATGATGATGATGATGATGTTGTTGATGTTGTTGTTGTTGTTGTTGTCTTATTAATTGTTGTTGATGTTCCAGTTCTTCGTGTCTTATTAGATCATTGTCGTAGTCTATCACGTCCTCGGGTGTAAGCTTGATTGTAGTAGGAGGTCTTCTCAACATTTTTTATTTCTGTTAGTTGATAGTTAATAGTAAAATAGTTGTTATTAATTAAATTTATATATAGTGGCAAAAATCCAGGTAACAGGGTAAGTCACGTGATGTTTTTGTATTTTTAATAATTTTTAAATTTCGGCCATTTTGTTTTTTTTTTTATTTTTTTATTTTTATTTATTTATTCTTTCTTCTTTAATTTATAAATCTATTAAATTGAATTTGTTTACATCAAATTTTAAAAGTTATTAGCCTTCTATCTTCAATTACAATAACAACTGCATTTTCAAATTCATCAAATTTCACAAGTTTCAGAGAAAAAGGCAGTGGAACAAAGAAAGTTTGAGAGTGATCATCATAACTCCATCAAATCACAATTATATATATATATATATTCATTAGAAACATCTAAACAAGTTCTAATCTACAGGTTGAAAGTAAATTTCATACTTCAGGTTAAGTGATTAACTACCTACTTTTCAAATTAACAACTGTATATACCCTTCCAAACACATTAATTCAATACAACAAAAAATATAAAGCGGGTATGGAAGAAAATTCATGTCGTATTTGTCATGGTGAAGCAACTGCTACAAACCCTTTATTCTTTCCTTGTAAATGTAGAGGTTCAATCAAATATATTCATCAAGATTGTTTAGAAGACTGGCTAAAAGTAAGATCAGGTAATTCAAAAGAACCAAAATGTGATATTTGTCATGAAATATATAAATTTAAAACTGTTTTTAAAGATGATATGCCTGATAGAGTACCTTTTAAAATGATTTTACAAAATTGGAAAGATTCAATTTTATTAACTTTATTAACTTTAAAAAAAATTATAACTTGGTTCACTTTAATCTTTGGTTTAGGTTTAGCTTCTCCTTGTATTTTATTAATCATTAATAGAATTTATACTTGGATAATTGATGGTGTAATGCCTCATGATAATTTAATTATAAGTCTTATTTATGGTGAATATAAATTTGAAGGTGATCCATATCGTTTAAAAAATTTATTTATTGCATTTTATTCAGCTTTATTATATTCTTTTGGTTTAATAATTGTTTTAATAATTGTTAATGCAGTTTTATATTTTGAATATGATTGGGTTGTTAACGATCCTGGTTTTTCAAAATTAATTAAAAGAAATATTGGTATACCTGAATCAAAACATCCAAATTTAGATATAATCGATGCCCAAAGAATGCAAAGGGTTTTTAATTTAAATCCTGAACAAGCTCAAAGAGCAAGAGAATTAGCTTTAAGAGTTTTAAATGAAAATCCAAATGAAATTCAAGGTTTACAAGAAAGAGTTAATGCAATGAGAAATTTACAAGAATTACGTCAACAACTTAATCTTGAAAATAATCAAATAAGAAATTTTGAACAACAACAAAATCAATTAAATCTTGATGATGATGAAGATGATGAAATTAATGATCCAAATTTCTCACCTAATGATCCAGAAGATGAAATTATTGATTCTGATGATGAAAATGAATCTGGAAATGAAGTCAATCTTGAAGATGGTGATGATGAAAATAATAATGAAAATAATGTTAACGATAATAACTATGATAACATTCAAAGAGAATTAGGTCTTTTAAGAAGATTTAATAATAATGGTATTGATGAACCAATTCATAATGAATTATTAAATGATAATTTTCCAAGAAGAAATATAATTAATGATTTTGATTTTAATAATTTCCCAAATAATAATTTTAATAGACCAATTAATGAAGTTCCAAATATGTTAAATTTAAATTTAAATGGTCCAAATCCAATCATTAATAATCAAAATTTAAATTTAAATAATGAAATTATTAATGCTAACAACAATATTTTAAATATTAATTTAAATGAATTTCCTCCAATTAACCCTAATCATTTACCTCCAATTAATCCAAATAACAATATTAACAACAACAACAACAACAACAACAATAATAATAATAATGATGGTGATGGTTTTGGTATTCCTGTTCCATTATTAATCATTACTGTTAATACAGTAAGTCTTGTTTATTTCTTTGTAACATATTTTTTACCATCATATATTGGTAATGTTTTAATTATTTGGTCATTTATCTTATTTGAAAAAATCTTTAAAGGTTTATTCATTTTATTAAATTTATTAAATTTACAAAGTTATTTTACAAAGATTTATAATTTTAAAGAAAATTTAATTAATTATTTACCATTAAGTTATTTAGAAAATTTTAATTCTTTTATTTATTTACCAATTTATGAATTTTATCATGGTATTAAAATTCATTCAGTTCCTCAAACTCCTTTACAAAGATTAATGCCATTATTAGTTACTTATGGTATTATTTTTGGTATTTTATTATATTATGTTGAATCCAAAAATAAAAAATATTCAGTTAAAAATCCTTTAATTGGTAATTCAAGAACTATTTATAACTTTGCATTCACAGTTATTTCAACTTTAAAAGTTTTTTCAATCTTTGCAATTGAATTAGTTATTTTCCCAGCTTCTTGTGGTTTTTTAATTGAATTAACTTTAACTCCATTATTTTCTAAAAATTTAATTTTTATTACTTCAAGTTTTAACCCAATTTTTAGAATGATAATCGATTGGGTTATTGGTACTATTTATATGTGTTTATTTGCTTTATTTGTTGGTATGACTAGAACTTATATTTTAAGACGTGGTGTTTTATTCTTTATTAGATCACCAGAAGATCCAAATGCAAGATTAGTTCATGATGCTCTGGTTCGTCCATTAAGTTTACAATTATCAAGAATTGGTATGTCTGCATTTGTTTATACAATGTTTTTAGTTGTTGGATTTGGTGCAATTACTTTTCCATTAAAACATTCTGAAATTGAATTAATTCCAATTTCAATTATTGGTAATGAAACAAGAGGTTTTAAAAATGGAATTGGTAATTTAACAGTTAATTTTGCTGGTATGTTTGTTTATTTTAAAAGAGATTTAATTAAAAAATATGTTAGACAATATTGGACAAGAGTTTTTAAAATTTGTTCATCAAAATTAAGATTATCATCATTTATTTTAGGTAAACATTATCCAAAGGAAAGAGGTTATATTATTTATAAAAATTATTTTATTAAATTTTTTCAAAATGTTAAACCAGATTTTAATGATCCAAAATTACTAATTGAAGCAAAAGAATTATTTAAAACAACAAATTTTAAAAGTTTTTTTATACCAGATGGAGATCTTGTTAGAGCACCAAATAATGATACAGTTTCAAGAAAATTTATTAGAAATATGTTTATACCAGTTACAAAAGATGATAAACCATTAAAATCTGCTTTAGAAGTTCATAAGAATAGTAAATATCCATTAGATGAATTTGATGATTCAGAAGATGAATTAACAACAACAAATTCTTATGAAATTGTATTTAGACCACCAAATTTTACAACAAGAATTGTATTATTTTTAATTATGATTTGGATATTTTCAACAATATTAATTGTTGGAATAATTTTAAGTTCAAATTTAATTGGTAGATTTAGTTGTTTAATAATTAAAATTTTTTTACAAAGAATTAGTTCAAAAGGAATTATTAATGAATTTAATAATTTTAATTTTTTAATTAATGAAAAAAAATTTTCAATTGAATTATTACATTTATCATTTGGTATTGTTTTATTAGTTGAAGGATTACTTCAATATGATAAATTTTTAATTAGAAGATATCAAGAACAACAAGATAAAGAAGAAGGTGATTTTGATATATTTGAAGAGATTAAAAAGAATATTAAAAATTTAATTAGACTAATAATTATAATGTGTGAAGGTTTTAGTTTTTTAATTTGGAATTTTATTAAAGTTGGATTTAGTTTACAAACTTTTTTACTTAATTTTATTGTTTTTATATTAACAACAATTTTAATTTTTGAATTAACAATTAATCCAAGAGAATTTTTTAAAACATTTATGGTTAATCGAAGTTTAAATTTTAATAAACTTGATCCAAATAATATTGATAATGATATCTTAAAAAATTTTAAAGAAGAGATAGCTAAATTTTTAGTTTCTGAAACTCCACATTATTATAATATTAAGATTCAAGAATTATTAAATATTATTTCACTTATTAGACTTGGTATTGAAATGGGATTATTAGTTGTTTCATTATTCAAAGTATTAATTAGAGAAATAATTACAAATTATAATGAAATACAACAACAATTACTACAAGAAGAAAGACAACAAATGCCACAAATGCCAAATATGAAAGCTATGTCTAAAGTTGTATTAAAGAGTTTAAAGATTGATTTTGAACTTTATATCATACCATATTTTTTGATTAATTTATTATATTTTATTATTAATGAAGTTAAATCATTTAATGAATTTAATATTTATAAATTTTATTCATTTTTGAAAAATGATAAACCATTTATTATTGATCATTGTTTATTTATTATAAGTATTATTCATGTTATTTATGAGATTATTGTTATTATAAAGAGTTGGTATAATTCAATTAATATTAAGATTAAAGAAAAGTATTATTCTAAAGGTAAAACATTAGAGAATACAGAAACTTTTGATCCAAATAGTATTAATGTTGTTGAATCCCAAATAGATTAGCCAATAGAGCCAGAAAATATAATTATATAAAATGTCATAGTATATATACAAACAAACAAATTTTATATTTTTTCAGATGAGCATCAGCTTATTTTATTTTAATGACTGTATCATTTCATCATTTTTAACCAATAAAAATAACAATTAAATAAGTCACAAAATTAAATTTTCGGGATCTCAATTTTTTAATCAAAATTCTTTTAATTAATTTTTCAATTAAATTCTCTTTGATTTTTTTTCTATTTAAAAAAAAAAAAAACAGATGTTTGTGGTTTGTGTTGTTGAGTTTAACCTACTGCACTACACTACACTTCACTACACTACACTACACTACACATACCTAACTAATTAACTAAACACATAACTAGCTACACCACCAAAACCAATCACCGATATCCCATTTAAGCCTAAATTAATTAATACATTAAGCCAAAAAAAAAAAAAAAAAAAAAAAAAAAAAAAAAAAAAAAAAAAAAAAAAAAAAAAAAAAAAAAAAAATAATTATAAATAAACATAACACCCCCCAAAAAAAAACAGCTTAAATAAACTTCTCAATTAACTTTACAATTCAATTAACAAAAACAATTAACAAAAACAATAATGTCCATTAAACTATTAGATGAAGAAACTGATCAAATCGTTCTCTCTCCTTCCGCTCTTTCAAGAACTAGAAGAAACTTCTTCCTTTCTGGTTTTGCTTTAGCCACCATTGCTTTAGCAACTGTTGAATTCTTAAGAAATAATTTACCAAATGAATCTTCTTTACATAAAGGTTATCATCATGGTTCAAGACCAAATTTATCTGCATTCAGTTTAGGTTCTGGTTCATCTTCAAATGAAGAAGACAATTCAAATGGTTATCCTTCATTTGATAACGTTGAAGATCATAAAACTTTCTGGAAATCTTTATCTCAAGATGAAAAGAATGAAATTAGAGCAAAACATAGAGAAGCTGAACAAAATTGGTGGAATTCTTTAACAGATGAAGAAAAATATGAAATCAAAGGTAAAAAGGGTAAACATGGCTCTCATCATTCAAAACAACATCAAGAACAAGAAGAACATGAACATGAACATGAACATGAACATGAAGAACAAGAACAAGAAAGTGATGATGATGATGATGATGAAGAACAAGAACAAAAATCAAAGAAATTAAATCATTTTAAAAACAAAAATGAAGATAACAAATCTAAAAAACATGGTTCAAAAAAAGATTTTAAAAAATCAAATAAAAAGAATCATCAAAAATCTGAATCTACTGAAACTGAAGTTACTGAAGATAAGTTTGAAGTTAAAGATTCTAATCATCCAAAATTTAAAAGTAAAAATATGAAACAAGATAGAAAATTTAACAAAGATAGAAAGATGCATAGTTTAAAACCAAACAAACATTCAAATGATGATGATGATGATGATAATGATGAAGAAAAAGAACCAAAAGAATCCAAACCTTGGTGGGAAAAATTAACTGGTCAATCAAAAAAAGATCAAGAAACAATTGTTCAAGTTAAAGATGATATTAAAGATGAACATTTAAAACCTCATTCTTCAGAACCTAAACCTGAATCTGAATCTGAATCTCTTGAGCAATAAAATGAAAATTTGAAGTAGAAGAAATAAAGAAAAAAAAAAAATAGTCAGAAATGTAAGATGAAGAAAGAAAAATTTATAAACAAGAAAAACAAATTTGGTTAAAAAAATTTAAATGAAATGGGAGTAGATTTATTGGTGTTGGTTTTTTTGGAAGGTTAAATTAAATTAAATTAAATTAAATTAAACTATATATATTTTATGAGTATTTTACTATTTTTATTTTTTTATTTTTATATATGTATGTTATTACTTTTTATTTATTAAAGTAGATTAATTATAATATAATATGATATAATATGATATAATGAACCAAAAGAGGAAATATTACTTAAATGTGGTAAGGTGTATGGATGTTATTATATATAGAGAAGTCGGAAGTTAAAAATTCAGACCGGATCTTGATTTTCTTAAAGTTTTTAATAAGGAATATTAAATAAATAAAGGTATATAAGTCCACTATCTTTGTAACTTTGTATGTATATCAATAAATCACTAATTGTTAATCATACCACTCGTAGAAACAAATATACCATCATGTTGTGTCCTCGTTATAAATATTTTACATTTGATGTTCGTCAGATGCTCATATATAAATTATGAAAATTTTTTAAAAATCATGATCAAAATTATATAAAAGCTGAAAAAACTGGAGTATTCCAAATATTATAATTTAACCTATATATATCATCTTTTAAAGATCAAAAAAGATTTATATTTGTTTATATACAATAATCAAGAAAAAAAAATATATTAAAAGGTTATAATTTCTTCTTTTTTTCTGCCCCTCCCTTCCCCTTCAAATAATAATACTCTTTGAAATGTTTAGATCTGTTATAAAGAAAACATTGGTTAATTCCAATAGAAGATTGATCTTCAATTCTTCATCATCATCATCATCATCAGTTAAAACTGCTAAATCTTTAAAATCAACTATGTGGTTCAATCCTTTCACCATTTTAGCTGGTGCAACTGTTTTATTCTATTTATTTGATGCTAGATCAGCTATTCATGAATATTTATTTTGTCCAATCATTAGATTAGTTACAGATGCTGAAGATGGTCATAAATTAGGTATATTATTAATGAAATATGGATTATCTCCAAGATTATTCTTTGATAATGATTCAAAAGATTTGGAAGTTAATGTTTTTGGTAAAAAATTAAGTAATCCAATTGGTATTGCAGCAGGTTTAGATAAAAATGGTGAAGCAATTGAAGGTTTATTTAATTGTGGTCCATCTTATGTTGAAATCGGTTCAATCACTCCATTACCTCAACCTGGTAATCGAAAACCAAGATTCTTTAGATTACCTTTAGATGATGCTGTTATTAATAGATATGGATTTAATTCAAATGGTCATGAAGATGTTTTAATTAGATTAAAAGAAAGATTACAAAAATTTATTGGTAAAGATTTAACAAATGAAAATAATTCATTAAGAGAAAATAAATTATTAGCTATTAATTTAGGTAAAAATAAAACTGGTGATGAAATTAAAGATTATTTAAAAGGTGTTGAAAATTTTAATAAATTTGCTGATGTTTTAGTTATTAATGTTAGTTCACCAAATACTCCAGGTTTAAGAAATTTACAAAATGAATCTAAATTAACTAATTTATTACAACAAATTGTTGCTAAAAGAGATGAATTAATTTCAAAAGATAAAAAAACTACACCAATTGTTGTAAAAATTGCACCAGATCTTGATGAAAATGAAATTAAAAGTATTGTTCAATCTGCTAAGACAAGTAAAATTGATGGTATTATAATTTCAAATACAACAATTCAAAGACCAAACACTTTAATTTCAAATCCTGAATTAGTTAAAGAAACTGGTGGTTTATCAGGTGCACCAGTTAAACCATTTTCTTTAAAAGCTTTAAAAACTGCTAGAAAATATACAAAGGATTCAAATTTAGTATTAATTGGTTGTGGTGGTATTTCTTCAGGTAAAGATGCTATTGAATTTGCTAAAGCAGGTGCTAAATTTGTTGAATTATATACTGCATTTGCTTATAAAGGTCCAGGTTTGATTCATAATATTAAACAAGAAATTGCTGATGAATTAAAGAAAGAAGGTAAAACCTGGGAACAAATTGTTGGTAGTGATGATCCATAATGTTAGAAACTAGAACTAAAAACTAAAAACTAAAAACTGCAAAAAAAGAAAGAAAAAAAAAATATGTATTACTGAAATAAAAATTCAAGTATAATAATTAATAATTTAATAATACAAATATTTAATTAAAGATAGAAATTAAAGAATTGTAGTAGTTATTAAATTTTGGTTATTTTACTACACCAAAAAAAAATAGGAAAAAAAAAAAAAAAAATAATACGTTAAAATCAAAAATAACACCAAGGATTTTTCAAATATCTAAGCTTGAATTAAACAGATTGTAATGCCACAAGTAAGGTCCATTGCACCAGGAGAGAACACTATACGTATTCTAGTCACTACAGATAACCATGTAGGGTACAATGAAACTGATCCAATCAGAGGTGATGATTCATGGCAAACATTTGATGAAATAATGAAAATAGCAAAAGATTCAGATATTGATTTCGTTTTACAATCTGGTGATCTTTTCCATATCAATAAACCTTCCAAAAAGTCAATGTATCATGTATTGAATAGTCTAAGGAAATACTGTATGGGAGATAAACCTTGTGAATTAGAATTCTTGAGTGATCCAAGTGTTGTATTTAATGATGGTATTGATTGTGTTAATTATGAAGACCCAAATTTAAATATAGCAGTCCCCGTATTTGCAATCAGTGGTAATCATGATGATTCTTCAGGGATTGGTCTCTTATCACCTCTTGATTTGTTGAATGTTACAGGTTTAGTTAATCATTTTGGTAAAGTTTTACAAAATGATAATATTGATATAATTCCATTATTATTTCAAAAAGGTACAACAAAATTAGCATTATTTGGTCTTGCAAGTGTTAGAGATGAAAGATTATTTAAAACATTTAGAGATGGGAAAGTTCATTTCAAAGTTCCTTCTGTCGAAGCAGGAAATTTTTTTAATTTAATGTGTGTTCATCAAAATCATCATTCTCATACAAATACAGGTTATTTACCAGAGGATTCATTACCTAATTTATTAGATTTAGTAATTTGGGGTCATGAACATGAATGTATACCATATACTACTCCATCACCAAATGGTATTGATATTTTACAACCAGGTTCATCAGTTGCTACATCTTTATGTGAAGCTGAAGCAGTTACTAAAAAAGTATTTATTATTAATATTAAAGAAAAAGATTATAGTTTGGAATCAATTCCATTAAAATCTGTTCGACCTTTTAAAATGGAAGATATTTCATTATCATCAATAAGGCATTTAAAATCAGGAATTAAATATAAAAATGAAATTACACAATTTTTAATTGAAAAAGTTGAAAAAATGATTCAAGATTTGAAAGAAGAATATAAAATTGAACATCCACATCTACCAGAAGAATTATATCCTTTACCATTAATTAGATTAAGAGTTGATTATTCAGGTGGTTATGAAGTTGAAAATCCAAGAAGATTTAGTAATAGATTTGTTGGAAAAGTTGCAAATACTAATAATGTTGTTCAATTCCATAGAAAAGAATCAAAAAGAGATCCAACAGTTAAATTAAATTTGTCAACAGAAGGTAATATGAGATCTGACAATGGATCTGATGTTCATGTTGAAGCATTAATTAATCAATTTTTAAAAGACTGTGATTTATCTTTATTGCCTGAAAAGGGTATGACTGATGCAATTATTCAATTTGTTGATAAAGAAGATAAAACATCAATTAAAGAATTTGTTGAAAATGAAATTGTAACAGAAGTATCACAGTTTGTTAAAGAAGATAATTTTAATACAGATGATGATTTCAAAACTATTTTAGATAAAGTTAAGAAGGATAGATCACAATCACCATCATTAGTTATACAACAACAAGATAGTATTGCTACTACTACTACTACTACTAAATCAAAATCAATTGCAACTAAACCAAAGACTAAACCACAACCAAAACAAAAGACTTCTATTAAATCAGATGAATTTATTGTTAATTCAGATTCAGAGGTTGAGATAATGTCAAATACTAGCGATGAAGTGATTCAACCAACAACGAGAGCTGGAACTTTTAGAAATTCAAGAAATAATGTTAAATCAAGAGAAGATATTGTAATAAATTCTGACTCTGATGATCAGGAAATGGAAGTTATATCTGATTCTGATGATAATTATGGAGAAGTACTAGTTGAAAAGACACCATCACCAAAACCAAAACCAAAGGCGAAACCTAAAGCCAAACCTGCAACATCAAGAGCTAAAAAGACAGCACCTGCTGCTAAAAGGACAGATACTCCAGCAGCAGATAACATTGCACTGTTGCTATCCCGAAAAAGAAGAAAGTGATACAGATCTCTAGCATACTTATTAACACATCCTTGTAGCAAAACTTCACCAGCATCACCAGCAGCAACCGGCAAACAAAACATCAAAAACCGAAAACCGAAAACCCGGACACCATAGTTTTTCTTTTTTTTTTTTAGTTTTTCTATTTATAAAATTTTTGGAATTTTTAAAATTTCTTTGTTTTGAAAGCCTAGTAATACCATCTGAACACGCTGTTTATAGAACCATTCCACTATTCATATTCCATACAGCAAGCTTACATCATTTAAAGAGCTTTCACTCCCTCATTTTCAAAGGTTATTTTATATAAATTGTCATTATTCTAGATCTTACAACACATATTTATTGCACCATACACAACAACAACAAAATCACAGGTTTATAAATGACAAGCTCAGATACTAGTTCAGATATCGCTCAGAACTCAACAGTGTCTACAACATCACAGGCTGATTCAACATCCATCGCTCAACCAAGTACTGTTACTCTAGTTTCTTCAAGTTCTGATATTGTAGCAGTATCTTATTCTTCAGGTGTATCAAGTATTTCATCAACTTCAGAAAAACCTTTCACACATTCATCAAACTTAACAGCTTCTAAAAAACATAGCCATAATGATTCGTCTAGTCATGCATCATCATCATCATCATCAGCAGCATTAGAAACATTTTATAGCGTTGTTAATTCAACAAGCTCAAGTCAAACTAGTTGGTTCTCAAATTCTGATTCATCTTCATCATTTTCCTCAGGTACAACGCTATTATCATCTACACCTTCATCCTCATCCGCAGCTATATCGTCATCAATATTATCATCTTCATCTAACATATATATTGAAGCATTTACTTCTTCTACTTCTACACTTCATATAACAGAATCATCTGCAGAACCCTCATCAACTTCAACCATTCCAGATTCAACTTTAGCTACAGAAGAAGTAACATATGTTTACACACAATCATACTATATTACAGATGTTTCTACAAGTTTTTCAACAGCCTTAGCAGTTTCAACAGTTGTTCCGGAATCAGAAACATCAACTCTATCGGCTGCTACTTCAGTAATTACAGCAGATATAGATACATATAATCAACTTGTTGGTGTATCGTCATCAGAAGGAAGCTCTTCATCTTCTTCTAAATCTACTTCTTCACCAGCTGGTAAAATAGCAGGTTCTGTAGTGGGAAGTGTTGTCGGCCTTTTGATCATTCTTTTAGTTTGGTTCTTTTATAGAAGAAGAGCGAAAAGAGTATTACTTTCTTTTGAAAAAGGATTTAGTCATGATATTGCGACTACTAGAAGATTAAGTAATTTCCCATATGAAGATTATAATTCCAATAACAATAATTCTCATCAAATGAATAATATTTCAAATAACACCATGATGAATCATGATAATACCACAAATAAAACCAGCAATACCAGCTCAAGTATTGGTTCATTCTCATTAGGTTCATTGTTTAATAAAGATAATACAAATAAGGACCAAAATATTAATGAAAAGACACCAATAGTTTCAAGTAATACCAAACCATATACAACAACATCAATGTTTTCAAATTTCAATAGAAGAATGGATACAGTTTATGAAGAAGATACAAATAAAGGTATAAGTCCTAACTCAATACCTGAAAATCCATTTGATGAAACTTATTCAAGTATTGTAAGAAGTCCTACAAATCCTCATCCTCCACCTCCAGTTCCTTCCTCAAGAAGAATCAGTTCAATGAATAATTATCCTAGAGTATCAATGGAATCTACAGGTTCTTCAATGTTATCTGAAGACACATCAGATACCGATAGTTCATATGTTTCACTTCATCTTGGATCTCAACAATCTCCAATAAATGGATCGAGTGGTGGTTTTTTTAGAGAAAATGTTTAGTGTTTTTTGTTATATTTTTCTGGGATAAATATTAAGGTATATAGGAGTAATTACTACTGGGTGTTTTTTTTAAAGGTTTTATATAATTATATTTTTGGTTTTCCACAGGTTTTGGAATTTTGTGATAAACATATTGGATAGTCATGTTTTATATTTGTGATTTTATAGTTATTTTTCTTGTCTTTAGTTCTTGTTTCATTATGTTTGATTTTTTTGTTGGTTAGCTATACATTTTTTTTGCCTTTTTACCATTTTCTCTTAATTTAATTTGAATATATGTATCACAACTTTTTAAGTTTCATTTTATCAATAGCAACTACAATCATTTTCCTTCTATTAAATATTCATGAAATATTAATTTTTGATTTATATACAGAGTTTATATTTTTTCTTAAAAAATGCAAAATGGGGCTCTTATTGAAACTATTGTTTTAAAAGAGCATCATTGACTTTAACATATGAACCTTTAGCACCTGGAATTGGACCTCTAATAATTAAATAATTCTTTTCTGAATTTATTTCTAAAATTTCTAAGTTACGAACAGTACTATGTTTAACACCCATATGACCAGGCATTTTTTTACCTGGATGAACACGACCAGGTGTTTGATTTTGACCATAAGAACCACCATGTCTATGTGCTACAGATGTACCATGTGAAGCTCTTAAACCACGGAAACCATAACGTTTCATAACACCTTGAAAACCTTTACCTCTAGTTATACCTTGAACATCAACAAATTTACCAACTTCATAACGATCAACTGTTAATAAGGTACCAGGTTCTAATAAAGCATCATGTGAAGAAACTTTAAATTCCAATACTTTACTCTTTGGGTTCACACCAGCATGTTCAAATTGGCCAAGTTCACTCTTTGTAAATCTTTCAGGTTTTTTAGCACCACAACCAATAATTAAACCATTGAAACCATGCTTTTCAACAGATTTTGATTGTATAACTTCACAATTTTCAACTAAAAGCATAGTAGCAGCACATCTTTCTTGAGTTTCTGGATTAACATGTGTTACCATACCAACCTTTCTTGCAATAACACCACAACGATTATATAATCTCTTTCTTTTAAATGCTTCTACAATGTCATGTTGTATCACTGTAGCTGGTGAAAATTTTTGGATGGTTGATGGAGCTGTTAATGAACCAGCATAACGTACAAATTTAAATAGTCTATTAGCTGTTACACCTACTTTTGATGACGATATACCTAGCATTATTGCTATTTTTTTTTTATATATATATTCCAAAAAGTGAATCAGTAATAGTTTTTTAAACTTTTCATTTGATTATTTCGATGTTTTTTTTTTTTTGATTTTCAGGCTGATATAATTTCTGACTAATCATAAAATTTTTTACTAAAAAAAAATTCGGAGGGTAATAGTTTGCCTGAGATAGTTTATAATGATATAAGTAATCTACATTTTCAATTTATAACATTTGATTATTTATAACTCAAAATCATCAAGAAATATTCTAAATTTATTTACATGTATAATAATAGTATATACCATATGGTAAAATAAAATTTTTAAAATCTATGGTAGAGGAAAAAGTTTTGTCATTAATGAATGCATAATTTTAAATATAGTAATGGGAATTTGTAATTAATCTTGAGCTAAAAAAACAAGGACTAAAAGTAACAGATACAAATGAAATATAAAACCATAAATCTATTTGATTTTCTTTTGTTTGATTGTAATTGTTTCACCATCAACAAAGATACCTTTACCTTTATATGGTTCAGGTGGACGGAATTTTCTAATGTTAGCAGCAAAACTCTTCAATACTTCTTTATCAGGACCATCTAAAATGATTCTTGTTGGATTTGGACAAGAAACGTTAACACCTGGAGGAGTGAATAAACCTTGAGGATGTGAATTACCAACCTTTACATTAATATATTTACCTTCTGGTTTATCTTCAACATTAGCTCTGTAACCAGTACCAACAATCTTAATAATTGAAATATGACCTTCTGTAGTACCAAGAACAGCATTATTGACTAAACCTCTTGTTGTACCCCATATAGATCTTTGAAATTTATCAAGAGGTTTTTCTACAGAAACTAATAATTTTGAATCTTTTTCTGTGAATTTAACAAAGCTTGGACATTTGACAACAACTTGACCTTTTGGACCAGTTATAGTAACTTTTTTATCATGACTGAATTTATATTTACCACTTAATTTTATTTCAGCATCTTTAATTGTATCAAATTCGATTTTATTTTCTGGTGCTAGTAGAATTGGAGAAGAACCAACAAAGGAACACGATATGCTTGAAGATGAAAATAATCTTTTCACGACCGGTATTTGAGTGGCAGCTCTTCTTATAGAGATCATTTCTATAATGTATAAAGATATGTTGATGTAGTAATGTGAACTGATCTCAGATATAAAATTTATAGATGATTTATTTCAATATATTTTAAATTTATTTCAATATTTTGGTGATGAAAATTAAAATTGAACGCAAAATCCGGGTGACTGGAAAATAAAATTGAAATGTTTTGTTACGGCCACATAGAGGCAAATTTTTTTATAAATTTTAATTTATTTATTTATTTACTTAAAGAGATGAGCTACCTACAATTAATTAATTCAAACAAGACTTATCCCACTTACAATGGTCAGAAAACTAAAGCATCATGAACAGAAACTGCTGAAGAAAGTAGATTTCCTTGACTGGAAACAGGACAATGGTCATAGAGATGCACAAGTCATGAGAACATATCATATTCAAAATAGAGAAGATTATCATAAGTATAATAAAATATGTGGTGATATTCGTAAATTGGCAAATAAATTATCACTTTTACAACCAAATGATCCAGTAAGAATTAAACATGAACAATTGTTATTAGAAAAGTTATATCAAATGGGAATCTTGTCAACAAAATCAAAAATATCTGATCTTGAAAATAAAATTACTGTTAGTGCTATATGTCGTCGTAGAATAGGTGTTGTTATGTGTCGTTTAAAGATGGCAGAAACTATGGGTGATGCTGTTACCTTTGTTGAACAAGGTCATGTTAGAGTTGGTCCAAATGTTATCACTGATCCTGCTTATTTAGTCACAAGAAATATGGAAGATTATTTGACTTGGGTTGATACAAGTAAAATTAAACAAAATGTTCTTAAATATAAAAATAAGATTGATGATTTTGATCTTGCTTAGACAATGATTATGAAATTGTTTTTGTTTTTTTGCATTAATAATGGTTTATAAATTCATCTTATAATTAAAGGGAAAATTATTTTACTTTAGTTAAAAGATTATGTATAGATATAAAAATATATCTTTTTTTGGGGGTTATCGTTTTTAAAAAATATGACTTTAGATTTTGTAAATTAAACATGATTACAATTTTATTTACCTCTTATTTATAAAAAAAAATTTAATTTAAAAGTTTATTATAATGTCTTTATATTTTTAATTAAAAATAACAAAATTTGAAGTAAGAATGAAATAGAATGGTTTAAAATCAAGCATGAATAAATAATCAAAAGAAAAAAAAACACAAAAAGAAACACAATGAGAAAATATATTGAGAATAAAAAAGAAATATAGAACGAAATAATAGAAATAATAGAAATATATAAATAAATGGTATTAAAGTCTAGCAGAAAAAAATTATAATCTAAAAAAAAAAAAAAATAAATAAATAAATCAATAATAATAATAATCATTTACATAAATTCATAATTTTCACTTGAACCTAATTGTTTTCTTAAATCAGCTTGACTACCAGATCTTGGTAAATATTCTGAAGTCGAACCTTGTTGATCATGATAAAGAGCACTTTGACTTGTTAAACTACCCTTTCTTGAACTATTTGCACTATTCATTTGTGAAAATGCACCAGCTGGTCTATAAATTTTATGTTTGCCAATTTCAACAGGGTCCATCATAACAATTGATTGTCTAATATGATGAGGTGATGGAACTGAACCACTTGGATTAGATGATTCTGCAAAGGGTGAAGCTGAATCTGGTGAGATTGGTGATGTTGGTGAAAAAATTTGATCAGAATAATGTAATGGATTAAATGGTTTAATAACTATATCTGATGGTCTTCTTGTACCAGCTGTTAATGATTTCTTTGGTGCATAATGCTGATTTGAAACAATTGAATCATATTGAATTTTATTTGGATTTGGTAATTGTTCTAATGGTTTTAAATCTTCTTGTGTTGGATAATATTGTGGTTGTTGTTGATTATAATATGGTTGTTGTTGATTCATCATATATTGACCATTTTGTTGATTATTATGATATTGTTGACCATCTTGAGGATTATAATATTGTTGTGGTGGTGGTATTTGTTGTTGATTTTGATAAGGTGAAGGTCCATATTGTGATAATGCTGGAACTCTTGAATAAATTGAAGAAACAGCTCTATTACCTTTTCTATTATTAGTTGAAGTTTCATGTTCTTCATAATCTTGAGCATTAGTACCTAAATATTGATTATCTTCTTGAACTTGTTCAGGTTCTTGTTGATGATACTGTTGTTGGTCTTCAATTCTTGGTAAAGGTGGAACTTCTTCATCTTCTTGTTTTTCAGAGATATTTGGTTGATTAGGTTTTTTGACAGAATTTTCTCTATCAAAATAAACTTTATAAACACTCTTCATTCTCTTAATATCTTCATCATCTTCATCTTCTTCATCCTGTGTACCATTTCTAATAGTTAAAGGAACAGTTTCATTATTTTGAGATTTATGATAATCTAAAACTTCAGGTTCATGTTCATTATAAGAAACATTACTTATATTTCTATTATGATTTGGACTTGAATTATTACTTGTATTTAATCTATCAGTTGAATTAATAAATCTAATTGGATCAATTTTATCACTTGAATCTTGAAATTCATTAAAACTTCCATCATCCTCATTGTTATTATCAGAATTTCTTTGTTTATCTAAATCAAAATCAAAGTCACTATTTTGATCATTATTTGAATTTGAACTCATTCTTTGTTGTAAATTATTTTCATCTTCATCATATTTATTAACACTTGAATCAAAAGGTGATTGAATTAATTTATCATCATGATAAGATTGAGAAGAAGATTCATTTGAAAAAGATTTTTCAGTAGTTAAATTTCTAACATTTTTAATATTTCCATTATTTGGTTTTTGAGATAAATTAGTAACTGAAGAATTTGAACTTCTATATGGAGAATTTGGATTTGAAGTTAAATTATAGGCAGGATATTCTGAACCAATATGTCTTGCATAATCTTCTAAAGATCTTTTTGAACTGGTATCATGATGATAAGGTAAATTAAAGTTTTCATAATATGGATCACCATGAATTGTACTATTCATTGTTGAACCTCTATTTAATTGATTTTGTTGTTGTTGTTGTGAAACATTTCCATTATTTTGGAAATTTGCAGGTTGATATCTTTGTTGATCATTATGACCAATAAAAGGATTTGAATAAAATGACATATCACCATTTTGATTATTATTTAAATTATTCATTAATTCAGTTCTTGTTGGATAATCAGGTAATACTGTTGTCTCACCATAAAAATCTGGATCATTATCATCTAAAGCTTCTTTTTTACCTTTTTTATAATTTCTATAGAGGAAAAAACAAACAATAATAATAACAACACCAATTGGAACAGCGATGGCAATACCAATACCAGCACTTGATATACTTGAACCAGTTTGACATTGTTGCTTATTTGTACAAGAAGAAGTACTGTGTGAAGCAGTTGTGGTTGAAGAAGAAGAAGAACCTGAAGAAGAACTTGAAGAAGAACCTGAAGAAGATTCAGCTCTTCCATATATAGCGACATACGTAGTTGTTAATGATACTGGTATGGCAGTTGTTGTATATGCCTCTGAAGAGTATGGAGCTAAAGTTGAAGTGATATATGACATTTGAAAAGATGATTTCAGTTTATTTTTGAGGGAGGAGTATTAAATCACTGGATGAATAAATTGTTGTTTATACTTTGTTAATAAATTTTGTTAATGATTTGGATTCAGTTTTTTGATTTGAAAATTTGATATTTATAATATGTAGAATAGTAAATATTGATGTATTTGTATAATTAGATACTTTTTGGAAACCAACTATGAAGAAATCAACTAAATTTACACGCTTTTTCTTGAAATTTTTTGGTGTAATTATTATTTTAAATAATAATAACAATAACAAAAACAAAAACAAAAACAATAATTAATACTCAAAGCTGAAAAGTCAAAACAGGAGAAAGTTCGATCTGAACGGAACGATGAAAAGTATAAGTAATATGAAGCAATGTTAACGAAAGACCCGCACCCACTAAAAGGTTAGAATACTGAAGACAAGAGTTGAAAAATTCCAAATATTTTAGTGTTTTTGATTTTTTTAATTTTTTCAGATCCAAAATTTTGAAATTTTTTTATTTTTCTTTTTTTGGACGAAAATTTTCAAACAATTTTTTAAAAATTTCAACCCCCTATTTTTTAAATTAAATGTTTGAAGAATGAATCAAGTTTAAGTTTGATTAATTTGTGTAGTATTTTAGTTTCTATTATTCTATGTTTAAATATAATTATCATTGGCAGGATTTAGAATATTACAGTTAATGAATTTTTTTTTTTTTTTTGGGCAGCTTTCGAAAATTCTATTTTTAATGATTGGTCTAAAATTATTCTACAATTGAAAAAGTGTTAAAGTTAAATAAAATCAAAAAAAAAAAAAAACACGTAAATTTATAACAGGATTTTAAACAATTTCCATGAACTCATAGATGTTATATTTAAAAAGTAGAGTTGTATTTGTTATAGCTTATAAAATTTAAATAAATAAATCATAAAAGTAAACAAAGACGACTATTTCTTTTTCTCAACTTAAAGAGGAAAAGAGGATATTCCAAAAAATAGAGTAAAAGCCATTTGGAATGAAGACAATACCCGGATGGCTCTGGTAAAAGGCAAGGGCCATATTCGATATTAGTTGAACTTGATATTGATCTTCTGGCTTAAAGAAAAGAAAAAAGAGAAGGAAGAAAGAAAGAAATTTTTTGTAATTTTTTAATTTTTTATATTAATTTTTTGTTAGTGAAAAAATCACGTGATACTTTTTACCCTTCCAAATTTTTGCAGGTGAATAATTCAACTAATTAAGTTAGTTTTGTTTGTACAAATAAATATATCTTTAATTGTGTTGTGTATTAGTTGTATAGGTCCCTTTATAAATGATCTATGTCTTTAACTAGTTACAATTTCTTTGACAACAACAACAATAGTTGTATTAAATAAATTTATTCTTTGGTTTCTTAATTCTTACTAAATTTCTTCTGAAAAATTATCACAATTAAATCTCATCTTTTATTGTTTCTACAGAGATCACGTAATTCACATATAATTTATAGAATGGCTAAGGACCCTTTGATTGGTATTGTTGGTAAACCATCAAGTGGTAAATCTACAACGTAAGTGTGTTTAAAAAAAATTTTCATATTTTATTTACTTATCAAAGTTAAACACAATTAAAAAGTTACTAACATTTTAATCTTGATGAAATAATTAGTCTAAATAGTTTAACAGATGCAGATGCAAAAACTGGTTCTTTCCCCTTCACAACAATTGATCCAAATAAGGCTACAGGTTATTTAAAAGTTGATTGTGCTTGTTCAAGATTTGGTAAAGAATCTTTATGTAAACCAAATTATGGTTGGTGTGAAAATGGTAAAAGACATATACCAATTTTATTATTAGATGTTGCAGGTCTTGTCCCTGGTGCTTCAAGTGGTCGTGGATTAGGTAATAAATTTTTGGATGATTTAAGACATGCTGATGCATTGATTCATGTTGTTGATGCTTCAGGTACAACAGATGCTGAAGGTAAAGCTACTCGTGGTTATGATCCATTAAATGATGTTGAATGGTTACAAGATGAAATTAGATTATGGATTGAAAATAATTTAAAAGAGAGATGGGGTTCAATTGTTAGGCGTCATACAGCTACAAAGTCACCAATTGTTGATACATTATTAACTCAATTAGCAGGTTATAGTGCAAATGGTTTAATGGTTCAAAGAGCTTTAGATGTTATGCCAAATGTTGGTAAATTAGAAGATTGGGATGAAGATAAAATAACAGAAATGGTTAAAGCGTTTATGAGTGTTAAATTTCCGACAGTTTTAAGTCTTAATAAAATTGATCATCCTGATGCTGATAAAAATGTTTCTAAAATTATGTTAAAATATCCAAATACAAAAGCAGTATTAACAAGTGCTATAACAGAAGTCTTTTTAAGAAAATTATCAAAACAAGGTTATATTAAATATGAAGAAGGTACAGAATTTGTTGATACATTTGAAGATGATCCAAGTTTAAAAGAGATGGATGAAAAATTAAAAAATAGAATTGAAAATATTAGAGATTTAGTACTTTATAGATTTGGATCAACAGGTGTTGTTCAAGTTTTACAAGCAGCAGCAGACGTTTTAGGGTTAGTACCAGTTTATACAGTTAGAAATATAACTAATTTTACTTCATCAAATAATCAACATGTTTTTAGAGATTGTGTCTTGATAAGGAAAGGTACAACAGTTGCTAAAGTTGCTAGATCCGTTATGGGTGAAGTCACTATTGCTGCAGTGGAAGGTGTTGGAGGTATGAGAATCAGTGAAGAAGACACTATAGATGTTGGTAAGAATGATATTCTATCCTTTAGAGTAGTTCCAGGAGGTAATAACTAACTAATGTGAATAAATAACTAATAACTAATAACTATTAACTAATGAATAGTCACATGACTGATCACGTGTTGAATATTTTCTTTCAAAAAAAAAA
>JAJMKZ010000019.1:0-14105 GCA_030564005.1 Ruyongia tratensis | reverse complement strand
TAATTTTTTTTATAAACCAGAATTTTCACGTGAAATACTGAAGAAAAAAATTTTTTTTTGCAAAATGACTGATAAAAAAAAATTAAAAAAATTAATTGGACATTAGAAAAGTATTTAAGAACAACGATATCGTTTAATTTGTAAATTCTTCTAGTTACTTACATTCAAGTAATTTCTCAACTTCATTACACAATGGCTTCTCCTCAACAAATCCACAATCTACAAAATGCTTTTGATAGAGCTACTTTAGGTTCACCAAGTGCTGTTTCAACCTCTCCTTCACAATCTTTTATGATGAATCAATTTCGTCCAAGAGCTTTTTCAGTTTCAAAACAAAAACCTTTAAAACCTTTCTCAACTGAAGATATCAAAATCTTACTATTAGAAAATGTTAATCAAACTGCAATTGATATCTTTAATGAACAAGGTTATCAAGTTGAATTTTATAAATCTTCTTTACCAGAAGATGAATTAATTGAAAAAATTAAAAACGTTCACGCTATTGGTATTAGATCAAAAACTAAATTAACTGAAAAAGTTTTAAGTCATGCTAAAAGTTTAGTAGTTATTGGTTGTTTCTGTATTGGTACTAATCAAGTTGATTTAAAATATGCTGCTTCAAAAGGTATTGCTTGTTTTAATTCTCCATTTTCAAATTCAAGATCTGTTGCTGAATTAGTTTTAGCTGAAATCATTTGTTTAGCAAGACAAATTGGTGATAGATCAATCGAATTACACACTGGTACTTGGAATAAAGTTTCTGCTAAATGTTGGGAAGTTAGAGGTAAAACTTTAGGTATTATTGGTTATGGCCATATTGGTTCTCAATTATCTGTTTTAGCTGAATCTTTAGGTATGAATGTTTTATACTATGATGTCTTTATGATTATGGCCCTAGGTAATTCAAAACAAGTTAGTACTTTAGATGAATTATTAGCAAAATCTGATTTTGTTACTTGCCACGTTCCTGAAACTCCAGAAACCAAAAATTTATTATCTGCTCCACAATTTGCTTCAATGAAAACTGGTGCTTATGTTATTAATGCTTCAAGAGGTACAGTCATTGATATTCCAGCTTTAATTGAAGCTATGAAGGCTGGTAAAATTGCAGGTGCTGCCATGGATGTTTATCCTCATGAACCAGCTAAAAACGGTGCTAATTTATTCACTAATGAATTAAACCCATGGATCTCTGAATTAGTTAAATTAAGAAATGTTATTTTAACTCCTCATATCGGTGGTTCAACTGAGGAAGCTCAATCAGCTATTGGTGTTGAAGTTGCTACTGCTTTATCAAAATACATTAATGAAGGTGCTTCAACTGGTTCTGTTAATTTCCCAGAAGTTGCTTTAAGATCATTAGATTTAGATCAAGAAAATGTTGCAAGAGTTTTATACATTCATCAAAATGTTCCAGGTGTTTTAAAAACTGTTAATAACATTTTAAGTAATTATAACATTGAAAAACAATTCTCTGATTCAAATGGTGATGTTGCTTATATGATTGCTGATGTTTCAGGTGTTGATCAAAGTGATATTAAATCCTTACATGAACAATTATCTGATACTCCATACAAGATTGCTTTAAGATTGTTATATTAAGTTTTTTTTTATTAAATTACTTGATTACAAAATGAAAATACCTTGTCTCTTAACAGACAATTTTCAAATTTATTTATGAACCATTTATGATAACTTATACTCCACATCATCTTTAAGATCAACATTATTTTTTTCTACCAACTATATTGTTACTATTACGCTAACTATTACATTATATCTGTGCATTTATTTAGATTTTATACTTTTTTTTTTTGTTTATTTACTTATTTTATCTTTTGTACCTGTTTGGTTTCAGTTCATTTAGGAATTCTAATATTTCAACCTATTAGACTTACTAATTTTAATAAATTATTTTTACTAAAATGTTATAATCAATCATTGTAGTTGATTTTTTCGAAGTATCAATATTGATAGGGTTTGGTCACTTCTTTCTACAATAATATAAGAATTAATTTTAATTGCTAATTGTGTTTCATTTCAATGGGATACATTATATTATACAATTCTTTTCATAGCTTTAAATAACTTCATCAATGTTTTGGGTATGAAAACAAAATTAAAAAAAAAAAATTAAAATCACTTTTAATAAATATGGTCAATCTTTTTGGGTAATATTCATAAATGTAAAGAGCTAAAAGACACAAGACAGAAAAGAGAAAAATCAATAAACATGGAATTATTTTTCTTAAACCTATATACAACCATCTGTTTTGAAAAGTGTGTTTTCCCTTTTAACTTCAATATATTTTACCTTAAAAGTTATGCAAATAATAATCAAAATTCATAGAAAAAAATCATAATTTCTACCCAAAGTAATATAATAAAAAATACTTCAAAACTTCAAAAGAAAAGAATAGCTCTAAGTTTGGTTTTATTCGTGATAATAATAATAAAAATAAAAATAAGAGAAAGAACAGTCTTTTCAACTCATTAGTTTCATTACTAATTTTGTTTAATGGAATTCTCTTGAACCACCTCTAACAAATTCTAAAATCTTCCAACCTTCAGTTTCTTTATTTTCAACATCTTCAGGAATTCTTGTTAAAACCATAACATAACCACTCATGTTAATGTTAGATTCATGGCCAGCAGCAATTTCACCAGTCTTTGCCTTTCTATATAGATGAACTTCTTGAGCTCTACAACCAACAACAAGAACAGGAACGTTTGAAGGTAATAATTTAGCACTGACAATTTCAACACCTCTAATATCTAAAATTTTACCATCAGAGAATAATTCTTGATCTCTAAAGACTTTTTGTTGGGCAGCATAAACATTATATGGAGCTTCACTAAACCAAACTTTTAAAACTTCTTCTTCACCATGGATATAAGCATCTAAAACTTCAGGAACAATGAATTCACGTAATTGTTTAGTAAATGATTCAACATTAAAAGTTGGATCCATTTGTTTAAATAATCTATAAACTTGAGCAGTTTCAGTTTCAGCAAATAAACCACCAATTTTTTCAAAGACAGTTCTAATTGTTACAATTAAAGGATTTTCTGATTCATCCCAAAACTTTAATTTAGCACCATGAATTGAACGACCAACAGTGGTTTTAGTTTTAAAATCTTCAATTCTTTTACCTACAGAATCACCTTCTGGAGCAATATCAGTAGCAACTAAGGCACCACCGGCTTCATCATTTGATTTAACAGCAGTTCGTCTTTTACCAGATGCTAATTCTTGTTCTCTTCTAGCTCTTCTTTGTTCTTTTGATTCAAAACCACCATATTTTGAAGCACCACCATCATTCATGGCATCGCTAACTTCTTTATAAATTTTGGTTTTTCTTACTGGTTCCATTGCAGAATCAACAGCTTCAACAGTACGTTCTACTGTCTTTCTAGTATATTTACCAGCTTCGGAATCCCAAGCTGTAACAACAACTTTTTCAACAACTTCACCTGTCTTTTTAATGGTTTTGCCCACAACAGTAGTTGATTCTTGTGCTTTTTTGTATGCTTCTCTTGCCTTTTTCAAAGCTTCAGAGTCACCAATCTTACCAGTTTCATCAGCTAAAGCTTTAATATTATTTTGTAAATCTTTATTTTTCTTCCATTCTTGTTTAAAAGTCTCTGTAAAGATTTGTAGTGGAGATTTTGGACCATTTTTAGCTATTTGAGTCATATGAAAAGATCTAGCTAATATTAGCTGACCGTTTTTTCTCATAAGACTCCTTAACATTATTACTTCTTATTTATTTATATATATAATATTTGAATAAGGAAGAATCCTTTAAAAGTATTAAGTTAAAGGAACTTTAAAGATGTATAATCAAACTTCAATTAATTCTTTCATTTTTTAATTTTTTTTCACCGACAACAAAATTCTCATGATCTGGTGTCCGGGCGTTTTTTGAATATGTGTCCCGAACCAATTAAACCGCCAAAACAAATCACATACAAAATAAACAGATTCGCCACCAAAATTTATTTACAATTGTTTGTGCTAAATACCATTGCTTTACTAGATTATGGCTGAACAGGAACTGTCTTTGATCAATCAGGTGGAATTGAGAATAACACTTGCTGACACTGAGCAAAAATTCGAATCCTCTTTGAATCTGTATCTATGTCCATTGTTATTAAAATTAGCTTCTAATCATGGTGCTGTTAGACAAGAAATATTTAAATTTATTCAACATTTACTACCGAGAATAAACATCTATTCCAACATGAAACTACCAACTCTCAATCTTTTAAAACAAGTACAGAATCCAAATATCAAAGAAGATCAAGATCCAAATTCTGTTCAACTTTATAGTTTAATCTTCTTATCAAAAGGTATTGATAGACTCAATTCAGAAGAAAGATTGGAATTATTGCCTCTCTTGTTATCTAATATGAAAAGGTTTAGTAATCATAGTATAAAGGCAAGACTTTTTTATATGTTTATTAAATTAATCAAAGATTGGGAAACACCATCATCAAATGCTACAAAATTAGCTAATTTAATTGAAAAACTAAATATTAATCAAGAAACTGAGTTATATCTTATATCTAGTATTGAAAAATTATTTTTATTAACTCCATTTGTCAATAATGATGGTATTACTCCAAGAGGTTACACTTGTCCTGGTCTTAGTGCATCAGATGTTTCATTCCTAACTTACGATGCTGGTGTTACTTATAAAGATGGTGAATTAGCTAAGGCAAAGAGAGATATTTGTTCATTTTTTACATTGTTTAAGACTAGTCAAGCTCTAATCCCAAGTTTATTAATTGGTAGTGCTGATAATTCACAAATTGTCTCAGATTTATGTTCAACTCATTTAAAAAGAACTACAATTGATTATGAAGATCCAGTATTAATTTCTCATTTAATATCTTTATATATAGGTGATTCAACTATTCCTAGAGATGCTGTTAAACCTTTAGTAAGAGAAAAATTATTGAATTTAGTTTTAGTTAAAAGTGTTTTAGCAACACAATCTTCATCAATTGGTACAATTTCAACTATGGGTTTAGCTGGAGAAGGTATACTACCAAAAATTAAATATGGTACTATTCAATTCATTCAATGGTGTTCTAGAAATTTAGCTAATATGGATTCAAATGCTTCAAATTTTTCAGTTGATGAAACTAATCGTGTTCAATTAAGTATAGTTTCTCAACTCAGAAATAATTTAAATGCTGAAGGTTGGCCAAAATTGATATCAACAAATTATGCTACAGATCTTAAATACAGACAACAAGAATATGAAGCTCTTGGTTATATCTTAAAAAGAAATTTTGAACTGGTGAAAGATATGTCTTACATTGAGTTTTTATTTGATTCTCTTATTGGTGATATTCCAGAAGTTAGATTTTCAATTCAAGAAGCTTTAAGTGGTTTAATTATACACTTACCAAATTTATCATCTGACTCCAAATTAAAATTAAAACAAATGGCTTTACAATATCTAAAATCTGATGATTCTTCTTCTGGTAATAACATTGATTCTATTAATTCTGCAAGATTTGTTGTCATTAAGTTTATAAACTGTGCTTTCCCATTTGAAGATTCTGAAGCAAGAATGTTAAATATTCTAGCAACTTCAAACAAAAATAGATCTGATGTTGTTGAAGAAGCTCATAAAGGTTTACATCCATATTGGTTCAAAATTATGCAATCCTCGAATACTATTGAATTTAAATCAACTAGTGAACTTCTTGGTGGTAATAAACTTATAACATTCCCATCTTTACAATCAATGGTTGATATCTTAATTAATCAAATAAATTATGCTAAATCACATCCAGATTCTACTTTACATCATTCAATGATTAATGCAGCTGAATTTATTGTTCGCGTTATTGTTATGAAAGCAGTAGAAAATTCTTCAACTGTTGTTGTGGCAGATCAAGAATGGGCTACAAGATTAGAAAAGGGTTTAGAATTTGATGATACAGTTATTAACAAGACTAGAAATTATCTTAAATCAAAAGAAAATTATGAATCATTAAAAGCTATTTATCATATTTTATTAAATGAATTTGTTGAAAAGGATTCACAAGGAATAAAGATTTCTGTTTCAGAAAAATCAAATTTTATCTATGCTAAAATCCTATATAGATTAATTTCATTATCACCAATCTCAGCTATTTCAGAGATTATTCCAGAATCATCAAGATTATTAGATATAGTTGAACATTCAAAAGTTTTGAATGAAGCCACTGTTCAATATGCTGTCAATATCCTTTCAATAACTGCTAGTGATAACAATAATTCTAATGAACAGATCATAGCGTTATATGATAGAATTTTCAATTTCTTTGATGATGCAGGATTACAACAAAGATTTAATACTAGTGGAAGAATTTTATTATTAGGGTTTTTAACATCACGATTATTTTTACGTTCAAGAAATATTTTAAATGAAAAATACATTGAAAGAATCTATAAAATTTTAGAAGAATCAATCATTTCAGGTGATTTGAAACTAAGTGAAGCTGCTATTCTTTCAATTTCAGAGATTGCTAAATATGGTGGATTTGGATCAAAAATTTCATTGAATTATGAAATTAAAAAAATTATTGAAAAAATTAAAACTGTATTAGAAGCTAAGGTCAAGAAATTAGACGAAAAGTCAATATTAGCATGGGCTTATATATCATTATCATCAGAAGAATCAACAAGTAAAGAATTAACCAACGATGAATCAATAGTTTTTGAGACTTCTAGAGCTAAGCAAGTTGAATCATTATTTACTTCAGGTGAAGCTGTATCGGTTTTAGCTGCTGGCTGGAATTCTAAATTTTTACAAAGACAAATTGATATTCAAGAAACATTCATTGTTGGTCTTACTTTTGAAAGAAATGGTAGATCAGAATTTATCCTCAATAAAGTTTTAGAATCTGCTAAAAGTACAAAGCCTGCACTTAGAAAAGCTGGGTGTATTTGGTTGTTGTCTCTTGTTCAATATTGTTCACAGCTTCCTATAATTAAAGAAAAGAGTGGATTAATTCATTTAACTTTCATGAGATTTTTAGCCGATAGAGATGAATTGATCCAAGAAGCTGCATCAAGAGGTTTAAGTATGATTTATGAATTAGGTGATAGCGATTTGAAAGAAACAATGGTTAAGGGTTTACTAAGATCATTTACCGAATCCACTGCTACAGCAAAACTATCATCAGGTACCGTTTCTGAAGACACAGAATTATTTGAGCCTGGTGTTTTGAAAACAGGTGATGGTTCTGTCTCAACTTATAAAGATATTTTGAGTTTAGCTTCTGAAGTTGGTGATCCAAGTCTTGTATATAAATTCATGTCACTTGCTAAAAGCTCAGCCCTTTGGTCATCAAGAAAAGGTATTGCATTTGGTTTGGGTAGTATAATGTCAAAATCAAGTCTTGACAAGTTATTATTTGAAAATGCTTCATTGGCAAGCCGTTTGATTCCAAAGTTATTCAGATATAGGTTTGATCCTAATCCATCAGTTTCACGTTCAATGAATGATATTTGGTTCACTATTGTTCCTGATACATTAAAAACTATTAATGAATACTTTGAGGCTATCCTTAATGAACTTTTGACAAATATGGGTAATAAAGAATGGAGAGTTAGAGAAGCAAGTACTGTGGCATTAACAGATTTATTACAAACAGTTTCAAATGAAAAATACAATGACAGAATGGAAGAGATTTGGATGATGGGTTTCAGAACTTTAGATGATATTAAAGAAAGTGTTAGAAAAGCAGGTAGTAATTTAACCAGAAGTTTAGCTCAATCATTAGTCAACAGTATTAAGGTTGAACAAGGTGCCTCAGAAAGTAATGCTAAAGAAGTTTTGTCCAAGTTATTGCCATTTTTACTTGGTGCCAAAGGTATTCAAAGTGATGCTGAAGATGTTCGTAATTTTTCACTTGAAACTATTTTGAACTTGGTTAAAAAAGCTGGTAAATCTATTAAACCTTTCATTTCAGAGTTAATTGATCAATTTGTTTTACTTATGTCAACTTTAGAACCACAAATTGTAAATTATTTGGCTTTAAATGCTGATAAGTATAATGTTAAAAGTGAAGATTTAGATGCTAGAAGACTTCAAAGTATTGGTAATTCTCCTATGACTAGTGCATTAGAAAAATTAATTGATCTCATTGATGAAGATATTATGGGTGAAGTTGTTCAAAAGCTTAGTGGTACAGTAAAAAAAGCTGTTGGTTTACCTTCAAAAGCTGCAGCATCAAGAGTTATCGTAACATTGGTTTTGAGACATCTTATTATTATTAAACCTTATGGGGATGCATTACTAAATATTTGTATTACTCAAATCAATGATAGAAACAGTACAGTATCATCAAGTTTTGCAACAGCAGCAGGTTATGTGTGTAGAATCTGTCCAATTGACAGTATTTTGAAATTTGCAGAAAGAATCGAATCACAGTATTTTGATTCTGAAGATTCTAGAGGAAGAATCACAGCTGGTGTTGCGTCAGAAGCAGTTGCTAAGTATTCAGGTGATAGATTTTCTTCTGTTTCTGTAGCCTTTCTTCCAATTGCCTTTATTGCAAGAAATGATCCAGATAAAGAAGTGGCTAAACATTTTGATAGTGAGTGGTCAGAAAATACATCAGGTAATGGTGCTGTTAAGTTATATATGCGTGAAATTTGTTACCTTGTTAAAAAGCATATAAGCTCTCAACAGTTTACTGTTAGACAAACAGCTGCGAAAAGTATTGCAAAAGCTTGTAATTCTATTGAAGGGATTGCTGGTATAGGTTCTTTAGGAGAAGAATTATTTGATGTCTTGATGAATGCATGTCAAGGTAGATCATGGAATGGTAAAGAAGATGTTTTATCTGCTTTGGTATCATTGTCATTAAAGTCTAAACTTCTATTGGATTCAAGGCCTGATATGTTATCTAAAATCAACAAAATTGTTCTAACAGAATCAAAGAGACGTAATAAAGAATACCAGAAAAAGGCCATTATTTCATTAGGTGCTTTTGCTAATCTATACCCTAGTAAAGATTTATATGATGAGATTATTGAAATCTTTGAACCTTTATTAATTGAAGACTATTATGACTCAGATGAAGAAATAGATGAAAGAGATGGTAATGTTAAGATGAAAGATTCTGGACTAAATGAAAAATCTTCTAAAAAGAATTTAACTAGAGAAGCAGAGCGCATCAAATTCATAGCTAGTCTATGTACATCATTCCAAGTCTACAGTGATGATAATAAATATCATTCTGGATTGCTTGAGTTTATTCTAAAGTCATTAGAAGAAACGTTGGTCTCTAATTATATCGTTCCAACATGGAGATCACAAATATCTGTTGATGAAAACTTTATTAAAGTGTTAAAGGTTTTACAAAAGGCATCAAAGTTAAGCGAAAATTCTTTAAAGAGTTTACTTAAAACTTGGAATGTGGTTTTCCTTAATAACACTAAACCAGATGATTTTGAAAATGTTAAGATTCAAACTATACGTGTTGCTAAGGGGTTAATTGATCTTAAAAATGAAAACATTACAAGTCAAATAAAGACTGATCTAACAAACCTAGAGAACAGGGATCCCTCAACAGTGATTAAAGTTGAAATCAAGAAAAACTTTGAATGACTCTGTTGTATGTGTATGTCCATATATAGAAACATTTCTACAAGTATAATAATATTAAGAAATTAAATTTATTTATAACACTTCTTTCAAAAACAATAGAAAAAAAATTTTTATGACACATGCCTTATAGTGACATTCCACTTTAAAATACATAATTAAATAATTAAAACATACTCACACAACAAAATCAAATATAGGCAACTATTTAAAGGTAGTAATGTGTGTAGTTTCATCTTCCTCAGATAGCTCTCTTTTGGCGATCACTTTTGTTGGTTGTGGAGGTACAATGATTTCCATTGTTCTGACAATAGTCTCAATAGTAACGCCTCTTTGATCGACTTGATATAAAGTTCTAGTGGTCATTGATTTTTCAACATCAATGGTTTCAGTTTTTAAAACCGTTTCAATAGTAATACCATTTTCATCAATTTGATAAAATGTTTTTGTTTCAACAGTTCTATGCATATTTGTTGTTTTTGTGGCCTCTTCGACTAAAATTTGAGATTTAAATTCAACACCACCTTCTTCATCACCATCTTGTTCATTCTTCATATTTTCTAAATCATCAAATAATTGTTTATCTTTATCAATATCTTCTTCATTGTTATCATTAGTTTCGCCTTGAGCATTACTATCAACAATAACTTGATCATTTGTAGTATCATAAACTTTAGCATCACCATCTTTGATTGAATCTTCTCCATCATCTTCAGCAGGTACTTCAAACTTCTTAAATCTTAAACTCTTCCCTCTTTCTTTAGTATCATCAAATTCATGATAATTACCATAAATAATTTCATTTTTGAGATCACCATATTTTGTTGGTCCAGTGTTCAACTTTTGTAAGATTTCTTGTTCACTTATTTGTCTAATATTGAAAAGTTTATTATTATTAATCATGAAATTATCATCAGAACTATCTAAGCTTTCAGAATCATCAACTAATACTAAGAATTCATCATCTTCACTCCAGTCAACGTAACCTAATTTCAAATCACTTAAATCAGTATTCTTGAAGATTTGGAACTTTGTATCTTGCCATTCATCTCTAACGTCTTGGAAAGCCATATCCCAAGCTTTATCATATAATACTTGGATTTTAGCCATTTCTTGAAGTCTTAATTCTTCACTAGCCATCCATTCCATATGTTTCAAATCATCAGAAGAAGGTTCATAAATATGCCATATAACATAATGAGGTAAACCGATAACTTCAAATCCCATAGTTTTACATAATTTACCAAAAGCTTCAGTTTCAGCGTGTTTTTTAAATGAAAAGGCAGGAAACATAGCACCACTCTTAAATACATTAGCTTTAGCTAAAATTGAAACACCTCCAATACCATCTAATTCCATTTCAACTTCTGGATCACCATATGGATCTCTTAAATAGGCTAAATGAGATCTCCAAGTAGCATATTCTGAATATCCTTCAACAATGACAGCATCTTCGTCTAATTTATCAGCTAATTCTATACCACCTTCACTTTCTTGCCATGAATTTAAATCATAAGGTTGTTCATAACCTAACCAATCTGGTAAAGGTCTCCAAATATTTGGAACAATGACATCTCTATCATGGTGCATTAAATCTTCTACAATAGTTGGTGGAACAGTTTCAACATCAATATCTCTCCAATAAACCCAAGCATGTTCAGGTCTAATAGCAGTTGTTAATAACCAATTTCTTGCGATAGCCATTAATTTTCTTCTTGGACCTTGAGCAGCAAAACCATGTCTATCACTAAAACTTTGACCAATAACTTGACCAAAATCTTTTTCATAAATATCAATTCTACCAAAATGCATTGATTCATCAGGATCTGATTGTATACCTGCCATTAAAGTTTTTAAATCCATTATTGTTGAATCAGAAGTATCAGATACTAAGAAAGCCATATCAATTAAATGATGAGGATAAGTTAAAGCTTTCATATGTTTAAAAAACATTGGTAAATGTGCTGAAGCATCTCTTAAAGGTACTAAAAACAATACTCTTTCTTCATTTTGCCAACCAGTGGATGAAGATCTAAATTCAGCAAGATCATAATATTCTACATTCATATTATCAAATACCATATTTGTTGAAGATCTTAGAGCATTTGGTAAATCTGGATAATATAAATTTTCAGTTGTCTCTTGATAGATTTGAAGAGCATATAAGAATATGACAAAAGGACCAAATGAATATATAGCTTGAGCGATTGTTTTTATTATAGATACTATAACATCAAGAACGCTTGAAGAATCTATTGGATTAAATGATATAGGTAAAGGTAGAGCATTAGCAGATGATGGTCTAGGTTTAAATGTTTTAATATCTGAATCCTTTAACAAAGGTGTATCAGAAGTGGTCTCCTCTGTTTCAGTATGTGTTTCTTTGTTGGACCTTCTTGACATGTTTTCAGTGTATTGTGACAGAAATGTGGAAAACAATTAATAAAAAGCCAAAACAATGACTTAAAATACAATGTTTTAGACAGATCAAATCAATTTTTCTTAAATAAAAGGAAATTAATTAAATACCTTTGAATTTTTCTTTTTATCAATTTTTTTTTTTCAGCTGTGACATTTCAACTTAAAAATGTACATCCGGACATCTAAAAAATTTGTAAGAAAAATTTGAAAATCAAAAACATTTAAAAATTATTGATCAGATTTACATAGAAATAAAGATTATTATCACCTTCAAAGATGCAGTGTTCTAGTATGTTTAACCCCTTAATACTCATCTAGAAATCTAAGAATCTATTTTACTAACTCGTAAAACAATTTATAGTCTCTGGATTACCACCAAAAGTACCTGTTGTATCTCCAAAGAGTGGATTAATATTTGAAAAAGAATTAATTGAATCTTATATTAATGAGAATGGTAAAGATCCTATATCCAATGATCCTTTAAGTATAGATGAATTAATCAAAATCAACACTTCACCATATATATCTTCAAGAAATGCAACACAAAACTCAATACCTTCCCTATTATCTTCTTTACAAGATGAATGGGATTCAGTTGCTCTTGAATTATTTCAATTAAGAAAACAATTAGATGACACTAGAAAGGAATTATCAACAGCTCTTTATCATCATGATGCAGCTGTCAGAGTTGCAGCAAAGGCAGTAATACAAAGAGACGAAGCTAGAGCTGCTTTGGAGCAACTAACAATTTCAATCAGTAGTGGAAAAGATATTGAAATGGAAGATATGGTAGAAGAAAAATTAGAATCTAACTCTCAAGAACCATTAACATTAGACGATTCCTTAACTATTCCAATAGAGATAACAGATGGTATATCAGAAGCTAATCAAGAATTATTTGCATTACATAAATCACAAAAGAATAAAGTTAATTTATCATTAAGTATGAACTTAAATATTATTCCAGAAAATTCAACAAAATGTCCCGTCAAAGCTTTAAATTCATTTAATAAAACTGAAAATAACATATATCTAAGTTCAACCGGTGGTTTATCATATACTTATGATACAAAAAATAAATCATATAATAAAATGTCAGAAGATTTTAGAAATAAGAAAATATCAGTGATTTCAGATTGTGATTTAAAGGGAGAAACTGTACCAATCTTAGGTTTAACAGATGGGAAATTAATTATTAATGGTGAATTAAATATTGGTAAAGGTGTTCATAATCACGAAATTGTTTCTATTCAAACACATCCTTCATTAAGAAATTTAATTGTTACATTTGATGAAACAGGTATTTATGCATTACATGACACAAAGACATTTACAACATATTTTAAAAATAGTTTACCAATTGACGGTAAATTAATAACTGCTAGTATACATCTTGATGGTGCATTAATAGCATGTGGTTCGGAATCTGGTGAAATATTTGTTGTTGATTTAAGGAATGGTGAAATTGCTACAACATTTAAGACAGATGGGAAATTAACAGATGTTGTTTTTGCAAACAATGGGTATTGGTTATTTGCAAGTTATACAGTTGTTGATAATAGTTTTATTCAAGTCTTTGATTTAAGAAAAGATTCTAAAATGACATTATCAGTATCTAATCAGACAACTAAATTATTATTCGATAAATCTTCACAAATAATTTTATCATTGGGTGAAGATTCAATAAATGTTTTACAATATAATAAAAAGTCTAAAGATTGGCAATTAGTATTAAAGAAAGATTTACAAGTAAATCAAATTTTTGATGGTATTATAATTAATGATAGAATTGAAAATGAAATTGAATTTTCAGTTGTTAGTAAATCATTAGGTTTGAAGTCATTTTTATTAAAATCAACTGAATAAAAAAAAAATCATTGAATAAATATCAAAAATTGTATTATAGATTAGATATAGATTTTATATTGATTACTGTAGAAGAAGCACATAGTTTATATTGTTACAGTTAATAAGAGTATTGTTTTGTTGCTGCTATGGTAACAACACAATAAGTTTTTTAAGTAAAAAAAAAAAAAAAAAAAAAAAAAAAAAAAAAAAAAAAAAAAA
>JAJMKZ010000018.1:0-39793 GCA_030564005.1 Ruyongia tratensis | reverse complement strand
AAAGAAAAGAAAAAAAAAAGGAGAGAAAGAATGAGTCCAAAACCTCAGACTCAAGCTCAAGTAGAATTACAATCTATAGACCAGAGATCCATTCCTAGTAGCATACACACAGTTCAGGAACAGAGTTATGACCCCAGAGTTGAACCCTTTATACCCAATGATGAAGAGAAAGATATAGTAATTTCTCAATTACCAACAACATCACAACAACAATTAGATTCAAATAACGTAAATAAGACTAATACTATAGAGAAAGTCAATACAAATACAATAACATTCCCAGAAGGTGGATTACAAGCTTGGTTAGTTGTTTTAGCTGTATTCTTTTTCAATTTTTCAACTTGGGGTGCAAATGCAGGTTATTCTATTTAGTAAGTAACTTAATTAGATTTACCATAATTAAGGGTAAAAAATATATATATTATAATATATATATATATATAATTTTTACAAATAAAGATAAATTTTATTAACAAAAGTATCAATTATAAAATATATATAGTTTAGCTCATTATTTAAATACTGAAACTTTTAAAAATGGTACAAAGTTAGATTTTGCAGCTATTGGTGGTTTAGCATTTGGAGCTGGTTTAATTTTTTCACCTTTAGTTATAACATATATGAGATTTACAAGTCTTAGAATAACATTTATAAGTGCTGGTATTATTCAATTTATTGGTTTAATGTTGGCAGCTTTTAGTACAAAACTTTGGCAAATATTTTTAACTCAAGGTTTATTACTTGGTGTTGCACTTTCTTTATTAGTTATTCCTGCATCAACTTTAATTCCGCAATGGTTTCATAAAAGAAGATCAACTGCTCAAGCTTTTGCTTCTTCAGGTTCAGGTTTT
The DNA here is from genome assembly GCA_030564005.1 of Ruyongia tratensis. NCBI lineage: Eukaryota > Fungi > Ascomycota > Saccharomycetes > Phaffomycetales > Wickerhamomycetaceae > Ruyongia > Ruyongia tratensis. The sequence continues at coordinate 38,942 of JAJMKZ010000018.1, read as the reverse complement.
GGTGGAATTGTTTTCAATCTTATAAATCAACATAATATTAAAAATTATAGTTTAAAATGGGCTTTAATTATTCAAGCAATTGTTTGTTCATGTTGTGTTATAATTGGTGTATTTTTAGCAAAATCAAGAGATGATTTAATTAGACCAACTTATCAAATTTGGATTTGGAAAATGTTTAAACAACCATCTTTCTTAATGTTAATTATATTTATTGCATTTGCAATTTTAGGTTATGTGGTTATGTTATATAATATGGCTGATTTTACAATTTCTTTAGGTTATTCAAGTAAACAAGGTTCTATTGTTAGTTGTATGATATCTGTTGGTTTAATTTTTGGTAGACCAACAATTGGTCAATTATGTGATAAATTTGGTGTTTTAACAATTGGTTCAATTGTTCATTTATTAGTTTCAATTTTAAATTTTGCAATGTGGTTACCAATTAGAAATTATTCAAGTGCTATTGCATTTGCAATTTTACAAGGTTCAATGATGGGAACAATTTGGCCAATTTTAGCTTCTGTTATAACAAGATTATTTGGTTTAAGATTATTACCAACAGTTCAAGGAATGATTTGGTTTGTTTTATCAATCTTTGGTATTGTTTCACCAATTATTGGTATTAAATTAAGATCAGAACCTCAAAATGGTGAAGAAAATGATCCTGAACAATATAAAAATCCAGCTATTTATTGTGGATTTTGTTATTTTGGTGCAAGTTTAGCATTATGGTCAATAAGAAGTTATTTATTAGCAAGAGATGAAATTGTTTTTGAATGTAAAGAACATGGTTCAAAAGAAGCTAAAGAAGAATTAGCAAAGAATGGTGAATGGACTGTTCATGTTAGTGTTAAAGAATGGGTTCAACATATGTTTAAAGGTAAAAAGTATCGTAATGTTTAAAGATACTTTTATGGTTTTAATTCTCTCTCTTTTTATGATATTCCAATTAATGTGTTATTATTATTATTTTTATTATTACTATTGTTATTTTTTTTTTTAATGATTGTCTAATGTTTCCCCATATGTTTTATTATATATATATATATGTATTTACTAACTTAATTATATATATTAATAGTAGTTTAAGCTTTAAAATCTGATTGGCCACCGGAATTCAGCCAATTTAAATAAAAGAAACCACCGGAATTCAATTTTTTCTTTAGTAATAAAAATAATAAAAATGTATCAATGAGGTTACAAAAAAAAAAAGTATTTAAAAAGGTTAAATCAAAATAATTGAATTCATGTTGTATCTATATAACTGTAATAAATATTAGGAATAAATGAAAAAAAGAGCCAAAGAAAAAAAAACACACACACACACGTTATTATAATATGATTTAAGGTAAATAGATATCATTACCTTGTTGTTCAGCCATTTTTTGATGATGAACGATATCATTTGATTCCCAAGGATAAGCGATCCAGACATCTTTGATTTCTCTAGCAACGATATAGTTATCTTTATTATAAACATCATCAGGTAATAAAGCCTTTTTTGGTTTTTCCTTGTTATGTAATACAAAGACACCAAGTTTTGTATTTGAATCTTCAACTTTAATACCAGCTTTTAAAGCTTGTTCAGCAATATCCTTCTTTAATTCTTCAACAGCATAGTTCAAAGTTGTTCTTGTATCATCTACTTCATCAACAATTAAAATATTTTTACCTAATAAAGTGAAATCAGTATTTTGATAATCTAACCATTGAGTTCTAATAACCTTTGTACCAATATTTTCAGCAGAAGTTGAAACTGATCCAATATCTTCATATAGAGATAAAACAACGGCCATGATACGGACATTTGGTTGATTTGGTTCTTTTAGATGTGTACGAACAATTCTTGCAGGGATTAAACCACCACCAGCAACACAGATAATTAAATCTGGCTTGAAAGCTTTGATACGAGGAGCAGCCTCTTGGATTAATTGATGAACATTGTTGTATGAGATGTATACCTTGTCGTCGTCTGACATTTTCTATAGTAATAATAATGAGTAAATTTGACCAAAGAAATACTTGAAAACAAAAACTAAAGAAAGAAATTTTGATTATATTTATTTATTTATATATATATTTTTTTTTATTACTATTTTTTTTTTTTTTTTTTTTTTTTTTTTTTTTTTTTTTTTTTTTTTTTTTTTTTTTTTTTTTTTTTTTTTTTTTTTTTTTGAAAAGGACAAATCCGTTTTGAATATAAAATAATTAAAATTGTTAAGATAAAGCTTTAATTTTATAAATTTAAAGAAACTGAAGAAGGTCTTTTCCATTTCATTTGTGTTTTGTTGCAATTTATTGAGTTTGAATCTGAATTTGAATTTGAATTAAAAGTAAAAGTGAAAGAAAAGAAAAGATGACTGCTAAAGCTTTACAATACGCTAATGGTGAGTATTATCATTATCTTTGTTTATTAAACACAAAAAAAAAAAAAAACGATAGAATACTAACAATAGAAATATAGATTTTGTCACATTTTTAAACAATTCTCCAACTCCTTATCACGCTGTTGATAGTGTCAAATCTTTATTGTTGAAAAATGGGTTTAAAGAATTATCTGAACGTGTTAATTGGGCTTCAATTATATCAAAAGGTGGTAAATATTTTGTTACAAGAAATGGTTCTTCAATTATTGCTTTTGCAATTGGTCTAAGTTGGAAACTTGGTAACTCTTTAAGTATCGTTGGTGCTCATACTGATTCCCCAGTTCTTAGAATTAAACCAATCTCTAAAAAGACAACTGAAGGTTTTTTACAAGTAGGTGTTGAAACTTATGGTGGTGGTATTTGGCATAGTTGGTTTGATAGTGATTTATCAATAGCTGGTAGATTAATTATTAAAGAAAATAATCAATTTATTTCAAAATTAGTTAATATTAAAAAACCAATTTTAAAAATTCCAACTTTAGCTATTCATTTAGATAGAGATGTAAATACAAAATTTGAATTTAATAAAGAAACTCAATTATTACCAATTGTTGGTTTAACAAATGCTATTCCAAAAAAATCAAATGATGGTTGTTGTGAAAGTAAAGATCCTTTATCAAATCAAGAATTCAATTCTTTAGCCTCAGTTATTGAAAGACATCATGAACAATTAATTGAAGCTATTGCAATTGAAGCTAATGTATCTATTAAAGATATTGAAGATTTTGAAATTATTCTTTATGATAATAAACCTGCTTGTATTGGTGGTCTTAATGATGAATTTATCTTTAGTGCAAGATTAGATAATTTAACATCTTGTTATACTTCAACTATTGGCTTAATTGAATCTTTATCTAATTCAGATTCTTTAAAAAATGAAGAAGGTATTAGAATGATTTCTTTATTTGATCATGAAGAAATTGGTTCTTCATCTGCTCAAGGTGCTGATTCAAATTTCTTACCAAATATAATTGAAAGATTAACTCAATTAGATTTAGATAATAAATCAATTATAACAAGTTCTCATTTATTAGAATCTTCAGCAAAATCATTCTTTTTATCATCTGATGTTTCTCATGGTGTTCATCCAAATTATATTGCAAAATATGATTCAAATCATAAACCTCAATTAGGTCAAGGTCCAGTTATTAAAATTAATGCTAATCAAAGATATATGACTAATTCTCCAGGTATTGTTTTATTAAAACAGATTGCTTCATTAGCTGAAGTTCCACTACAATTATTTGTTGTTAAAAATGATTCACCTTGTGGTTCAACAATTGGTCCAATTTTAGCTTCTAAAACTGGTATTAGAACTTTAGATATTGGTAATGGTGTTTTAAGTATGCATTCAATTAGAGAAACTTCAAGTAGTTATGATATTGAAAAAGCTATTAAGTTATATAAATCTTATTTCCAAAATTATTCAAAATTAGAACCAACTATAATCATTGATTAATTAATACTTTTTACACATATTTGAATATTACTTAATGAAATAAAACAAAACTTTTTTTTTTTTTTTTTTATAAATTAAAATGTATATCTATGCAAAACAATGTAAATATAAATATGTAAAAAAATATATGTGAAATGATTCTATAATGAATAATAATTAACTAATAAATTTATTTCTTATTTTGCTTTTTCTTAAGAATATCAATTCTTTTTCTTAATTCTTCATGTTCATCAATTTCATCATTGTCATTTTCATCTTGATTTATCATAAGATTTTTCTTTTTATTCTTTTGTGGTTTACCATTGACTTTACCATTCATTGAAACTTCTTCATCGCTATATGCATCTTCATCACTATCTGATTCTAACGTTGCAACTTTAATATGATCAGCACTATGTTCAAATTCATCAGCATCAATTTGTACAATATCACTATCATCTGAATCAATCATATTAGCATCATCATCATCATCGATTTCATTATAATCAATTTCTGCATCATCAATTAAACCAGCATCATCTAACTCTTCAATATATTCAACATCTTCACCATCTTGTTCAACATCATCATCATCTTCAAATTCATTATCATCTTGATTTTGTAAAATTTTTAATTCTTGATGACTATATAATGCATCTAATCTACCTTGTAATTCTAATAATCTACCTAAAGTAGAAGATCTTCTTGTTAATGTTGCATGTAATGAAGATAATGAACTTGCTAAACCTGGATAATTGATTAAATATGAACCATGAATGATTAATACCCATTTAACCCAAACATTTAATTGAGCTTGTCTATTAGTTTGTCTTGCAATACGTTCAGCTAATCTTTCTAATAATTCAATTGATAATTTTGTATCTAATCTTTCAATAGTTGAAGTAATAACTGATTCATCTCTATTAGCTAAAACAGTTTCTAATAATGAATGATCATTTGATCTAAGAGCTTGTGTTAAAACAATTGCAAGAGAACCTGTTGTAATTCTACCTTGTTTCTTTTTAATAACATTTGATGTAACAGTACCATTATTTTTATCAACTTTTAAAGCATCTAATCTTTCAGCTAATGATGGACCATCATCATCATCACCTTCTTGTTCACCTTCTTGTTCTTGTTCCTTTTCTTGTTCATCAATCTCTTGTTTTTCTTTATTATTTAAATATTTTAAATTATCACCTGTAGTTACAACTGTATTACTTTCATTATATTTCTTTGGAGCAGCTATATCTTGACCAAATAAACTATGATCTTTAGCTTGAATAGCAGGTTTTGCAACTTCGATTGTTTTTAATCCAATAATTGAAGTTAACGGTTCAATTGATTTAAAATATGGAATATTACTATTTTCTAACCAAGAAATTATTATATTTGAATCATTAATAGTTATTGATTCAATTTTAATGAATTCACCTCTTGAATCTTCATTTGGACGTCTTAATTCAACTGATGAAGTTGATTGTTTTGATAATTTACCTCTTCTTTTTGAATTATTGTTTGTAATTGGATTTGTTAAAGGTTCTTTAAATGATTCAACAATACCATCTTCAGTTAATGCTATTAAGATATCTAGATTTGAATTATATTCGAAATTTAAAACATTTGATTCACAAACTAATACTGAATTGATTGAATTATCAGATAATGAATAAATATTTAAAAATCTATCATTTTCAGCACAAGTTATAAATTTTTCATTTGATAATGGTAAAATATAATTTATAGTTGTAATATGACCTGGAAATTGCATTATTATTTTTTTAGAATTAATACCATAAACAAAAACTTTATGAGAGCCTAATAATAAACATGGTTCATCATTAAATTCTATTGTTGAAATTATATTAAAAGTATCATCATTAAAGTTTGATGATATAGTATTATCATCATTATTTTGTAATTTAAAAGATTGTATTAATTCAAAAGTTGAAATACTCCATTCCATAATATTTCCCAAAGAATCGACACACCAAGCAGAATCTGTTATATTTGAATGATGGAAACAATTTATTGAAGATGAAAAGTTTGGATTTTGTAAAGTTGATATAATTTCATTATTAAGAGGTGAATATAAAAGAATTTGACCTTTATTTATACCTAGTGCCAAATATTGAGATTCTATGTTATATTGTACATCTTGTTTTCTCTTCTTCCTCTTACCATTGCTTATAACGTTTGTAGTACCCCAAGCTAAACAAGTTAATCTTTGATTCTTGTCAAGAGAGAAAGCATTAGCTAAAGTTTGATTTGAATTAGTTGATTGGACTCTGACTTTTTGAGTGTCAAGGGCGGTGATCACAGAAGCATAGTAGTTTGATGAGGGATCAAAGGAATAGTTGACTAAAGCCATATCTTCTGAATTAAACTGAGATCTACTTCTTCTACTTCAATTAAAGAAACTATTAGAATTAGAATTAATTAAATAAAACTTGAAGAGCTCATCTTAGAAATAAAAAAAAAAAAAAATTTTTGTCATTTTATTGACACGTGATTTTTTTTAAATTTTTTTAAATTTTTTTAATTTTTTTTTTAAAAAAATGGCAGAATTTTTTTTACCCGGATTTTCTGCATTTTTTTTTTTTTTTTTTTTTTTTTTTTTTTTTTTTTTTTTTTTTTTTTTTTTTTTTTTTTTTTTTTTTTTTTTTTTTTTTTTTTTTTTTTTTTTTTTTTTTTTTTTTTTTTTTTTTTTTTTTTTTTTTTTCCCTCTTCGACAATTTTTAATAGAAATAAGTTTTATTTTTTGGTTTGTTTAAATTTGTTTAAATTTGTTTAAATTTGAAATTTAAACGAGAGTGATGCCTAGATTTCCAACAGCTAAGTATGGCTATAAGTCAGGTGTTTTGCCAAAGACACGTAAGATCATAAAGCTTCGTTATACCGAGCCAGAACCACTTACAGAAAAACCATTTGCTGATAACATTCCAAATCCTCCATCTATACCTAGAGATCCAAAACCTCCAAAATGGAAAAGTATTGAACAACTTATTAAAGAAACAGTCCCTGATTCACCACGTATATTAACAGAAAGACATATTAATGATTTTAAACCAAGAGAAAAAGTTGCCTATGAAAGAAAGAAATTACGTAAAGAATATTTTAAACAAGCTGTCTATTATGAAAAGAATAAAATTGAAAATGAAATTGCAAGAAAAGAAAAGAAAAGATTAGAAGAAGAAGAAAAAATTATTAAAGCAAGAAAAGATGTTTTAAAAGTTTCAGAATTATTAACATTACCAACAATGACTGATTATTTAAATGGTCCAATATTAAGACAATTAACTGAAGAAGAAAAACAAATAATTGCTGAAAAAAAGGAAAGAAATAGATTAATAAAAGAAAGAGATATTAAAATAGCTAAAGATAAAAAAATATTGGATCTTTATTATGATGCTGATAATTATGTTACAAATTTAACTGATTTAAAAGCTATGATTGAAAAATCTTTTGAAAATTCTTATAATTTCTTTACAGATAAGAATATATTAGGAAAAGATAAAGATGAAGCAATTGCACGTACTTTATTCGGTACAACAACTCAACAAAATAGACCTGATCTTGATGATGTCCAAGATGTATTGACAGGTAGAAGATCTGCCTTTATGAAAGAAATTCAAGAATTAGCTTCACAAAAATTTGATCAAATTCAAACTGAAAAAAAGAATAATGAAGAAAATCTATAAAACTAACTTATAGAGCATATATGTAAATAAACAGAGGTTTATATAAACCTTTTTGATGAACTAAAAATTGTCCTTTTTTGTAGGCACTTTAATTAATTAATTAATTAATTTTTTTTTTTTTTTTTTTTTTTTTTTTTTTTTTTGGTTTAAGTAAACAATCAAAAAAATTCCAATATATAACTAACTAACTAACTAACTAAAAAAAGTCAAAAAAATTGTTGTTAATATTTAATCATTTAACACTACAAAAAGTCCACATTAGAATGAAAAGGATAAAGACAAGACAGAGTCCCCATGGGAAATCAATACGTAGCCTGAGTCCATCAACAAGTCCAATTTCTAAAAAGGGCAATTCAAATCAATTTGATTTAAGAGAACTGATGAAAAGGGCTCAAGGAATGAGAATTTCTGATCAAATTTCTATAAAGATTGATAAAGATACTTTATTATCTCCTCAAAATACAAATATAATACATGATAAGGATCAGAATCATCATATAACAGTGACAGATATTGAATTTGATACATCAGAGGTTAATGAGTTCAATGATAAAGAACAGGAAGAAGAAGAATTTGAAGATGATGAAGAAGAAATACCAATATATAGAAAGACTGAATTACAAAAATATTTAAATTTGAAAAAGAGAGAACATCAAATAAAAGAATATAAAACACGGTATTTAAAAGAAATGAGATCAACTAGAGCTAATAGAAGGAAGAATGTTGGATTTGAAGAAGATAATGAATATAATGCAGATTGTGAAATGGAAAATGGTGGTGGAATTGATCAGGATGATAATAATGAGAATAATTCAAAGGCAATGGAGAAAAAAGTACGGTTTCAAGTACAATAATAATAATGAATGAATGAATGAACCATATAAAAAGTATGTAGAAAAACATATACTTACTCAATATTTATTTATAATACAATTAATGATTTAATGAACCTTAATAAATGATACAATCAATTTAGTGGGAACCAATATATAGTTAAAACTTTTAAATTAATGTTTTATTTTATACTACAACATATTTCATGTAATTACTTTTCATAAATGATTCTGATATCCAATTACTTTTTTTTTTTATTGTATTATATATACAATCTAAAATAGAAAATTCTTTTCCAAATGAGTTATAAATGGCAAATTTTATAAAGGTTAATTTTTAGCTTTTTATTCATACATCAAGACTCGATATTAAAGTAATATTATCTCCCTTTAACAGTATTCTTCCTAATTCAACTCTGTTATCACCATTTGTACTAACTTCAACAGCTTCTTCAACAACAACGTTCATAAATTCATCAAATCCTCTAATTTTACCTTCAATTCTAAATCCTAATTGTTCATATAACCAGATATTTACTAGTGCTTGTTGTTGTAGATATTTGAATATAAGATTTATTGGAGGTACTACTACCTTTTGTTGTCTCTTTGAAGGGGCTCCTGACATGACTTTATTGTATTAATTTGTTGTTTGTTTTATTTTTGTTTACAGCCTCTAAAAATCTTTTTTAATAAAAAAAAAAAAATTGTAGTTTTTTTCTGTGTTGAATTTTTTTGGTAGATACACTACTCGCTTCATTTTTCAACATCAAATTATTTAAAGTATAAAAACAATTGGTATAACTACATAATTGGTAAACTCTAAGACATTTTAACTACATGTAATTCAACTTAAATGTTGTAATTCAACATAAAAGTTAAGTAACCTAATGTCGACATTCCACTAAATAATGAAGAAAATCAAATTTAAAATTTACGTTAAACGTGAAAAATATACTTTTTTTTTATTATTAATAATAGAACTTAATTTAGCATTTAATTAATTGAGAATTATGTACTTTTTATATTGTGAATAATCAACAAATAATCGTTCAAATTGAGCCATATGTTGAAATTTGAAAATTTTTTTTTTTTGAATCATTAATGAACAATAAAATAACTCACTTATTGTTGAGCTCTTCTACGGTCACGTTCTTCAGCAATGGTTAATTTGATACCCTTACCCTTTGGTAATGAGATGTATGGTTTACCTTGTTCACCAATAACGAAAACGTTTGATAATCTGGTAACGAATGAGTTATCTAAACTATCTTTGATGTGAACTAAATCAAAACCACCATCATGTCTTTCTCTGTGAGTGATAACACCAACTCTACCCAAGTTACGACCACCAGTAACGTAAACTAATTTACCAGTATCAAATTTGATAAAGTCAGTGATTTTACCAGAAGCTAAATCAATTTTAACAGTATCATTAACTTTAATTAAAGGATCTGGGTATCTGATAGTTCTACCATCGTGAGTAACAACGTATGGAATACCTCTCTTACCTAATTGAACCTTCTTAACTTTACCTAATTTGTATGAAGCTTCTTCATCAGTAATTCTGTGAACAGCAAATCTACCTTTAACATCGTAGACTAATCTGAAGTTTTCATTGGTAGCTTCTAATGAAATGACATCCATGAAACCAGCTGGGAAGGTGGCATCAGTTCTAACTTTACCATCAACTTTAACGTGTCTTTGCATTAAGATAGCTTTAACTTCACGTCCGTTTAAGGCATACTTTAATCTGTTTCTTAAGAAGACGATTAATGGTAATGATTCACGTAATTTGTGTGGACCAGCAGATGGACGTGGAGCGTAAGCACCACTTAATTTGTCCAACATCCAGTGGGATGGAGCTGCTAATCTCTTAAGATGCTTCTTTCTATAATAAAAAAAATAAAGGAGAATTGTTAGTATTTTGTTATTTTTTTATGATATAAACGAATTTAGTAGAATCATTAATATTTCTTCTTGAATAATAATGAGTTTTGGTTAAACAACATTGTTAATCATTTGACTGTATGGTATCTCTGAAATAGTTTCTTTTAAATATATTTTTATTTTCTTTTGTGTCATGTTGTTATATATTTTTTTTTTTTTACTTTTGATTTAAATTCTGGAACTTAGATCTCTAACGAAATAGTAAATGATTGTAGAGAAATGATATTGTTGAAATTTTTAGTATAAAACTCTTAGGGAATATTAAAGATACTCATTAAAGCCTTTTGATAAATGATAGTTACTATATATGGATATCTTTTATGTTATGAATTTTTTTCTTAAATTTAACATTTGAGTATTGACAAAAAAAAACTTTGATACTAGAAAATATAATAGATTCAATCATTGGAATAATTGATATATGACATCGATACTTTGTTGCTAATATTTTTTTCTCTAATTCATGATGTTTAATATGATTCTTTTCATAATTCTATGATACCTCTTTTCCATTTTTAAATATTGAATTTTCCATTTAGATATATTTGAACTTAAGTATTACGATTAAAAATATTTCACCATATATAGTCCTGATTTGTGTTTTGAATAACCTCACTGCCTTATTACCTTTGTATAATGATTCCAATCAAGTATGACTTACGGTCCTCTACCCATTTTGAACTAGTTGAGTTTAGATTAATACTACTTCTTTTTCAACAAAGTAAAGTTTACCTATAAAAATTGTTGTAGCTTTTTTTCCAATCATTTCTGCGTCTGTGGTGCGAACCGGAAAAAACAGCTCTGATTACGTAATTTCTTCAATTTTTTTCGTCAGAGTCTTTTGTGGTTAAAAACATCCAAACATTATTTACATTTATAGGAAGTTAGAAAAAATGTTGTTGACTGCTGAAAAATGCCCTAATGCCAATCACGTGAAGAAGAAACATTGAGAAGCCCTAAAACCCTGAAATTGATTAGACTGAAATTCTTGACAATTCTGAAATTAAAGCAATCAAATGGAGAAGTGATCTTTTTGTTAGTTAATCGTTAATTACATCTTTTGAAATATATTTAAACTCAATTACATTAATTATAAGCCTATCCTACTGCTCTTTCAACTCACTTTCTTCACACTTAAACGTATTAATTCCCTTCAGTTTGACACAAAATTGTAAACAATCTACTTTATAAATTTTGTGCAGCATAAATATCTCAAAACCAAAATAAAATATATTTTTCCCATTTACAAATAGATTCTTTGAAGGCTTACAATACTGTTACTTAGACGATTATAATGGAGTATTCAAGACCTGCTGCTCCTCCTCCAGCTTATACTGGTGGCACAAACAACTACAACAACTACAACAACTACAACTACAACAACAACAGCCCACAATTTAATCAAAACCAAGAACGAAATAACAACAACAACAATTACTTCAATAACGTTGATGAAGAAAATTATTCTCCTCTAGAGAAACAAAGTGTTCCAAATCCTGAAGGCTCAACTTTCGATGATGCTTTCAAAGTTGAAAAACCAAGATTTAATGATTGGCCTTTTACAATATTCTTTACTTTAGTATGTTGTGGATTTATTGCTATTGCTGGAATTACTTTAAGAGCTTATGCCCAAACTTATTCTTCTCAAGGTTCAGGTATCTATACCAGTTCTAAAACTTTTACTTTAAATACAAATACTGCAATTCTTTTTGTGTTTGCCATTGTTATAGCGATTGTTATTGCTTTAGGTACAATGTTTTTTGCAAGAGTTCATGCTAAATTATTTATTAAAGTTAGTATTGCTGTCAATGTTATAATGGGTATCGGTACTGCACTTGCTTATTTTGTAATGCATTATTACAGTGCTGCAGTTGTATTTTTAATCTTTAGTTTAATATCTGCTTGGTGTTATTGGTCAATGAGATCAAGAATTCCTTTTAGTGCTGAAGTTTTAAGAACTGTTATTGATGTTGAAAAGAAGTATAGTTCAACTTTAATAGTTTCTCTTTTAGGTGCTCTTTTCTCATTTGCATTTTCAATTCTTTTCGCTATTGTAATTGTTGCTTCTTATATGAAGTATGATCCTGAACAATCAAATGAAGGCTGTAGCGTTAATGGTGGTAGTTGTTCAAAGAGTAAGTTAATTGGTGTTTTAGTCTTCGTCTTTTTTGCAGGTTATTATATTACTGAAGTGACTAGAAATGTCATTCATGTTACAATTTCTGGTGTTTATGGTACTTGGTATTATTTATCAAGATCTGATCAAGGTGATCCAAAATGGCCAGCAATGGGTGCCTTTAAGAGAGCAATGTCATATTCTTTTGGTTCTATTTGTTTTGGTTCTTTAATTGTTACAATTATTGATTTGTTAAAACAAGGCTTACAAATATTAAGACATAATGCATCAATGGCTGGTGAAACTTGTGCTCAAATTGGATATTTAATTCTTGATATATTTTTATCAATTATTGAATGGTTAGCAAGATTTTTTAACCAATACGCATTTTCTTATATTGCATTATATGGTCAAGCTTATATTCCTGCTTCAAAAGATACTTGGCATTTAATGAGACAAAAGGGTATGGATGCTTTAGTTAATGAATGTTTAATTGGAACAGCTCTTGGATTTTATGCTATGTTCAATTCTTATGTTGTTGCATTATTTGCTTATCTATATGTCAAATTAACTCAACCAGATTATAACATTAATGGTACTTTCTATGCTCCACTTGTTGCTTTCTCATTTTTAATTGCTTTACAAATTTCAAATATTGTTACTCAACCTTTAAGATCTGGTACTTCAACTTTCTTTATTGCTTTAGCTAAAGATCCTGAAACTTATCAAGCTACTTATCCTGATAGATTTAATGTTATTGCTCAAACTTATCCAAATGTTTTTGATAAATTAAGAACTAAGTAAAGAAATAAATCTATATGATTTAATGTATTATAAATATCTCACTTGATGATTATTTTTTTAAAGCGTACATGAATAATGTAGATAATATAATAAATATATGTATATATTTTTCTTTCATTCCAAAACTCAAATAAACTTTTCTTTCATCCTTTCATCTCTATATAACTTTGACTAAATACACATATATATATATAAATATAACATTGACCCTACTAATTTTATTGACTTAGTTCAATCTTGAGTTGACATTCTTTCTTGAATACCAGTTAACAAAATCTTCAATACTTCCTGATATTCTTCTATAATTTTTGGATACTAAACTTGTTGAAACACTATTGATCAATTTTCTTCTTTCTTGGTCAGTAACTGTACCAGCAGGCAATGAATCTAATGCATAATTTAACCAACCAATAACTAGTTCTGAATTTGTACCAGCTAATTTAATCAATTGCATAATTAATGAATAAGAGTCGTATAAGACTTCATATGGGAATGTATAGATTAAACCTCTGATGACATCCTTTATCAACTCACCAGCATGTGTATTAACAATGGACATCTTGATTGTTTGATTAACTTCTTGTGGAATTTCTTCATAGATTGAAACTGGTGGTGTACCAAAACCCCATGATAATAAATCATATAAGAAACTTAAAATTGCTGTTAATGATTCATGCTTTTCAATTGTTAATGATAATACTGAAACTTCAAAAACTAATTGCAAAAGATCTGATAAAACAAATTCACAAATATAAAACATAGTTATATCATTCATCATTCTTGAAAAATCTTCAACAAGATCTGGAATTTCAGTTGGATCGTTAACTGATTTAAAAATTGTTAAATATGATGCAATTTGTTGATATGCAAATTTCCAAACTTCAGCTCTTGTCTGTTTGGTAATTTCTTCTCCACCATATTCTCTAATAAAAACACCTGTAACCCATAAGTAACAACCATATTGTGTTTCTTGGAAACCTTTAACTAAAATACCAGCAATATCTGATAAAATTGGCATTAAGAACATACTATAAGTTTGTAAAATAGTTTTTGTAAATTTCATGCAACGTTCTGATACCTTAACTGATGAACCAAATTTATTTAATAATGATACAACTAATGGGAAAATTTCTATTATTAATTCTCCAATTGGATCAGTTGGTGCTTCATAACTCTTTGGTTTTATAACTTCAAAATAAATTCTAACAATTTCAATTTCATCTGCAATTTTAATAAATAAATCTTCAGAACCAGGTTGATTTAAACATTCAGTTAAATTTGTTATAACTGGATCGATGAACATTGTTGTTGATCTCTTTATTTGTGTAACATCTTGATTAGTTAAAATGTAAGCAATACCTTCTGTAATTTCATAAATTGAAGTGATATCAATCTTAGAACTTGGATTAGATAATGAACTCGATAAAACATTGTTATAAAATGTGTAAAGCTGTTCTAAATAATTCGATAACAATGTAGAACAATCTCGACAGAAATACATCAATGCATGTGAAGCAGCAGTAACAATCTCATTTTGATCATCTGTACTAGAGTTAGCAATTTCAAAGCCACTAATGATATAATTCAGTTGTTTATCTAAATATTGTGGATTGAATGATGTCCATTTTGTGTATCTACCAAGAACTAATGTAGTAGCATATCTAATTTTATGATTTTCTGGAAGATTAACTAATAAATCCATAATTTGTGGGATAAATTTGTCTTCTTGATTTTTAACTTCACTTGCCATTGTTCTAAGACTGAATAATGGTGCTTCTATATCTTGCCACATTAAAGGAGATGCTGATAATGCTTGTTGTATTTGATTATAAGGAACTGCTAATGCATTTTCAACACCAACAACACTAGTACAATCTTTTAAAACATCACCTATTTCATATCTAAAATCTTTAAATTTATCTTCTTCTTCTTTATTTTCAAAACCATTTGCAGGATAATGTAAATGACGAATCATAATATGAATTAAACTTGTATAAGCAGCCTCATATTCTTTTCTTGATTCTGCATACCTTGGTAACATTATTGTATCTTTTAATAAATACCAAAAGTAAAAAGTATATTTAACAACATCTAAATCTTCATCATAATTTGTACATTCAACTAAGGCTTCAACCAGTGGTTTGAAAGTATTGAACTTAGCGATAAACATATGCCATGTTTCACCACATTCAACGAATAATCTAACTAATGATTCAAATGTTTCTGGATCATCTTTATTCTTTTGTAATAATGGTGCTAATTGAATAATATTATCATATAATGCACTGATAACTTTCAAATTTTCAATATCTTTTGTTTCCCTTACAATAGAACATAAACAATCAACTGCCTTCTCGAATGATTGTTCATTATTTAAAGATTGGAAAATTAAATTTGTTAATGGTGTGATGGCTAATAATTCTTCAACATTAATTTCTTTGATCCATGAGTTTAAACAGTCTAAAATTAAAGATGCTGCTCCAGCATCGCCATTCGAAGACGCTGTGTATTGTGATAGTAGATTCAAAACTTTTGAAACATTTAGTTCAATTAAATCACGAGTACGTGATCTAAATTCTTCTTCTGTTAATGGTGAACCTTTTAGATCCAATGATTCTTCAGGTAAAATTTTCAAGTATTCTAACAATGTTGGAATACAAACAGGATTACTTGATAATGTTTGTATGGTTTCTTCAAGAGCATTATTCCAAGTTAAATATTGGATTGATAATTTAGCTAATGCAATAGATAATTGTGTTCTTATAATCTTGGAATTATTATTTGTGGAATACTCAATTAAGAATTGGATTAAAGAATCTTTTAATCCAGCTAAAGATTCTGCTGGAACTTGATTAATATCATAGACCATCTTATTTCTTAAAGTTTGTGCTGCAAATATTTTCATTTCGATTGAGTATTGCTCATTTGAAGATGCTAAAATTGTATGAATAATTGACCAAGCATCTGCTGTCTTTTGAAAACTTTCCAGGAAAGAAAGAGCTGCTTTCTTTTGATCTGGTGATGATCCAGAGCTCATAAGAGCCAATGCATCTTTTATCTGAACATAGACTGTAGAATTTGACATTGACCAAAAAAGAGTTTTTGTTTACTTTTGAAGTTTTTTATTAAAAGATAGAGAAAAAGAAAATTTTGAAAATTTAAGGCCAGTTTTTCGCTTCGCCAAAAATTGCAGAATTACGCATTTTTGCACAAATTTTGCTACCCGGTTGAATACTATTATAGCAATCAACCATAAATATATATATAGATAAATGGGTTTAAGTATATTATATACAAGTGTGTACACCATAACCTTCTAATATTCTATTTTCATACCGTTCTTAATGAATGCCCAAATGTTCAAAAATTTCATCACTGTCTGAATAATTTATAATATTAATCGATTTGTGAATTTTAACCTTAACCAAACCATCAATATAGTCAATCTCTTCAATAACATAACCTTTAAAGTCTTTATCATCAGATTTATATTCTGAATCTGTTAAAAACCCAGTAACTTTACCCTTTAATGAACTGGAAAAAGTGATGTTACTATTTATGACAGTTTTAATTTCTCCCAAAACACTATATGGATCTTTCACTCTAAGAAGATCTTTATATATATAATAGTTTTCAATCGTCTTTCCAAAACGTTTGTATAGGATACTTTTAGCATCAATGAGTTGTGAAATATAGTTTAACTGTGTTTCATTCAATTTTTCTTGTCCTAGGAGATGACAATGCAATTGAAAATGATTGACAAAATCTGATAATCTTCTTAAAGGTGAAGTAAATAATGCGTATGAATGAAGATTTACCGCAACATGAAGACCAGGTACATTGGAATGATGTGATGTATTTAGATCAGTAGCACTCAGTATGTCAAAATCTGTTTTGTTCATATTTTTATAAATAGCAGGAATTTTATTTTTATTCATAAAACTTCCAGCAACTGAATTTGCACACACCATTAATTCTGAAACCAAAATCTGTGAGTTTGTAAATTCCTTGCTCTTAGTAACCTCATAATCAAAGGCATATTTTAACTCTTCATTATCATTCTTCACACCAATCATTTCACCAGAAACTTCAAATTTTGAGATTCCCAAATCCAATGCCATTCTTTTTCTTTTCAAGTGTTTTGCTATTCTGAATAAGTTATAAATCTCAATTTCTTCATCTGATTCTTCAGCTTGAAATCTCTTATAAGCTTTTTTATCAGTTTCAGGCCCATTAGGGTACTTCTTTGAAAGTCTTGAAAGAACATCATCAATATCTGAATAATGATATTTCGGGAATTTTGATACTTCTGATAAACAAACACCTTTTTCTAAAATTTCAATATCATCACCAGATTTCTTTATCAATATATCAAATTCGATAGTAATTGCATTGACCTTTTCACTACCTAATTGAGTTGGGTTGATTAACTGCTTTGCAAATAATGGATATGTTTTATCTGGTAAATATTGAGTAAATGCTCTATCAAGGGCAATTCTAACTAATGGCTGATTCCAAAACTTAGAAACATCAATTGTTCTATCTTTTGTAAGTTCAAATAAATATGAAGATGGGTCTGCAACATGAACATAAAGTTTAAAATGGTTTTCATTTACCTGCTTTATTGAAACACCATCATCAATTTCTTGAGCATCTGGGCTATCAATACAATAAACGTTCAAATGGGTATAATCCTTTCTCTTGATTACTTTACTCACTAAATTATTTGGTGGTTCAAGTTCACAATACTCATGATAGTCAACTTGATTCATGAATTTATCTGATTTATTATTCAGCTGATTCATCCAATAGAATGGATTATCTAACGATTCATCAATTTTGAGTAAAAGCTTATGAATTGATAAAGCTGTAACTTCTGTGATGTTTGGAACTGTCAACTTAACTATTCTAGATACTATTGAAGTAGCTTTATCTGTTCTAATATTTTTGCTCAAATATTCATTTAAAAGAGTAAATATATCAGAATACTTTTGTTTCAAGCTAGACTTTTTGATTTTTAAATCATTATAGTCATATGCAAATTTTGTTATCATATCAGGTTGATTTTCTAAACTAGTTATAAGTTTATTCATAGATGAGGTATATGATAGAGGTGTCATTATTATTGTTAATGGTATATAACAGCTTTTAGCGCTATATGTAGCTGTGTTCCATAAACTATCTTGTTTTCTTAGGGCTAATAAAAATGCATAAACTGAGGAAAGTGAATATTTTTTTGTTTTTGTATTATGGCTATTCTCATCTATATCCAAAGACTTACCTATTTCATCTTCACCAATTAATTTATTTAGTTTATCAGATAATTCCTTATAATCTGATACTTCTTTATAATTCTTTTTAATTTCTTCAAAAGTTTTGTCATCAAAATGATCAACTGCATTTAACAAAGAGAAGAAATTCAATGCTCTAAAATCATTAGTGTTGGATAGTAATCTATGAATAAATTCTAATTTCCTTGCAACGGAATATAGCTTGTTCCAAGCTTCATTAGGTATAGTTAACATATAAGGAGAAAATATTTCTAGTGCAGCAGGAACAACATAATACTTTTGGCCACCATCTTCTGAAACTTTAATAGAGCCAAATGTAGAATCATTTAGTAGCTTCTGATCTTTAGGTCTAACTTTGACTATGATATTTTTTAGCCACGAAGATGGAAGTAAGTTAGGAATTCTAAACTTTACTTTTGATTTATTGACCCAAAATAGTTTACCTCTGTTATCCATAAAACAATATCTATTATCCTTTTCCTCATTTTTTGGAATTTCAACACATATTAGGATACCATTATTATTCAATTTTTCATTCAACTCAACACCATCTCCAATGTTTAAGTTTTGAAACATTGAAGTCATATCAAAATTAGTAGCTGGAGAGCCTAGTTCATTCAATTTTGATTTTACTTGTGTTAGTGACTTTACTTTAAATGTTTTATTAAACCAGCTTTTATTAACATCGTCAATATATTCAGACTGATATGAAGATGCTATGTGTTTGATACTTTGCAACTTTTTAATTTTTTGCTTTGTAATTATTGATTGTAATTCTTCCTCATCCTCATCCTTTTTCACAAGATCTTCAACATTTTGAACTTTATCTGACTTTGTTTCTTCAATATTAGGCAGAGTTTTTGAAGTTTGGTCTTCTACAAGAGCATATTTCACATTTTTAATAGGATGACTTTGAACTCTATTTGACTTATGATGATGAGATGGTAATCCATCCTTTGATTTTGGTTCTTTAACAACAGCTTTTCGCGTTGATTTTGTATTTTGGTCTGGATTATGAGAATTCTTCTTCTTCTTCTTGTGTAATGTAACATCCTTTGAAGAATCTTTAGGAACTATCTTTAATGGTTTAGAAGTGCTTGCTTCATTTGAATGATAGTATGAACTTGTTGAAAAATGACTTTTAAAAGTACCAACATTCAGAACAACTTTACTCTGTAGAGAGTAATATCGTAACCTCAACAAGGACTTCGAAGAACACAACATTTATTGCCCTTTCAAGTTAAAAGAAGAGAAATCATTGTCAAAGTATAAATTATAACCTAATCTTATTATTACCTGTCATAAAAAATTGTTGCCCTCGGAATTACAGCTGATCTGAAATATTTTGATGCTTCAACCACTATTAACACTTAGATTCTGTCATGATGACACTACAAGGAAATATCACAAGCAAGCTTAATTAGAAAGGGGACTGTCTAAGGTAGTAACTCTACTATACTTCTCTCCATTTCGTCTGTTATCAAACACATGTTTTAGTATGTTACCCTGAAGGTCGGAATTCAAAATTTTCGCCTCAAAAATTATTCACTTAACATAAGACAACAACAACAATTATTATCTAAACTTTTAGCTATAACCATTATTATAAGTTCCGAGATGGACAAACAGAGTATTCTTAACTGTCTAGCTCAAACTTTGGACCACAATCCTGAAGTTAGAAAGCAATCTGAACAACAATTAGCTAATTTAGAAACTGAATATGGGTTTACAACTCTTTGTTTAGATTTGGCTATTGATCAGTCAGTTCCTCAGTATTTAAGATCTTGTTCAGCAATTTATTTCAAGAACAGAATCATTAAGTATTGGAATGGAAAACTAAATATCAATCAAGATAATCGCTTTATTCCATTACAAGAGAAAGAAGAAATAAAACCAAAAATTATAAATGCTTTATTACATACTGTTGATGATTCATTAGTCAAACCTCAATTAACTCTTTCCATTAGAAATATATTATTGTACGAAATTTGGCCATTAGCCCAACCAATTTCTGAACTTATCTCATCAAATCAAGATAAGAATCATGTTTATGTTGGTCTTTTATTATTATTTGAAGCTACAAGATCTTTAAAGTGGACAACTGTTGATCGTCTAACTATTGATTCTCTTATTGAACAAAATTTCCCAACTTTAGAAGTCTTAATAGCACAATTGATGAATGATTCAACTGATCATAAATCCAATGACATGCTATATTTGATCTTGAAAATTTTTAAGTTCTCATGTTTAAATATTATGCCTAAATACTTTCATGATGCCTCAAAAATAAATTTATGGATTTCTCTTCAATTACAATTATTACAAAGACCTGTTCCTCAAGATGTTATGGATTTAGAACCTAATGATAGATCGCTAGATGTTAAAGTAAAGGTATACAAATGGTCTTTTGGAAATATTTATAGATTTTATGCAAGATTTGGTTCAAACGATGCTAAGTTTTCAAATCCTGAATTTTTGGTATTTTTTAATACTGAAATTATTCCTCAAATTTTACAAGTTTACTTCACTTTAATTGAAAAATGGGGTTCAAAGGCAGTTTGGTTAAGTGATTCATCGTTATATTTTTTGATTTCTTTATTAGAAAGATGTCTAATATCATCATCATGGGAATTAATTGAGCCACACTTTGAAATTATTTTAAGACATCTAATTTACCCTTGTTTATGTCAGGAAGATTTAGAATTATTTGAAGATGATCCAGAAGAATACATCAGAAGATATTTTGATATAAATAGAGAAGCCAATACAGCTGATGTTGCTGCTACTGATTTCTTATTCGTCTCGGCCTACCAAAAGAAAGAAAAATTTCCAATTATTTTAACTTTACTTAATGAAGTCTTTGCACATTATGGTCAAGAATCTACTTTGGATAATGCATTAAAATGTGAAGGTGGTCTAAGAATATTGAGTTCAATCTCTTTCCAATTAGTCGGTGAAGGTTCTGATTATCTAAGTCAAGCAGATCAATTAATTGATTCTTTCATCACTCCTCATTTAACAAGTAAATATGATTTTTTAAGGGCAAGAGCATGTGAGACTATTGCTATATTTGCTTATACTGATTATAAAGATAATCAAGTTTTATTAAAAGTTTTCCAAGCTGTAATGGAAAATTTTAACAATGAAAGTAGTTTACCAATTCAAATAGAAGCTGCTGATGCATTGAAAGTTCTTATTGGCCAAGAACTTGTCATTAAAACATTATCCCCACAAGTACCTACATTGATGCAAAAGCTATTAACATTATCACAACGTTATGAATTGGATATATTAGGTGAAGTTATGGAAGCATTTGTCGAAAGATTTTCAGCTGAATTACAACCATTTGCAGCTGATTTAGGAAGTACATTGTGTAATGAATTTATCAAAGTTGTATCAGAAATGCTCGAAAGCAACAGTGAACAAATTTATGGAGGTGGAGGAGAATCCGAAAAAGAATACCAAGCATTAGGTTACATAAATACAATGGTAACTATGGCTATAAATATGCCGAACATCGATTTCTCTGCAATGTTTACACCAGCTATAAACATTGTTATCAACAATGCTGTGGTTGTTTTCATAGCTGAAGCTATTGAGTTAGGTGAAGTAATTACAATGAGCTCAAAACAAATCTCTGAACCAATTTGGCAATGTTACAAAGAATTTATTGATGCTTTCCAAATTTATGCATCTGAGTACCTTGAAGTTATTACACCATTTTTCCAAAATGTCATTTTATATGGGTTTAAAAATTTGAATTATGAGTCACCACAAGTTAAACTATTGAATAATTTATTAGTTGAATTATCAGCAAATTTTGAAAACGATGAAGATGATGGTTCATTTGACGAACAAAATGTAATGGAGTTAGTCCAATATATGACATTAGTAATAGGTGCTGTTGATCAACCATTATTATGGACTATTTTAGGAAGATGTAAAAAACAAAGAGAAGTATCACAAATCCCACCTACATCATTGAATCAATTATCTTTAATTAAAGTACTTATGGCATCCTTTTATGTTGATCCATTAAATACATTCAATTTGTTGGAACGTTTCAACTTAACATTACCTTTAATTGAAGTCTGGTTCAATTTAGATTCATTCATTAACAATATTTATACACTAAAATTACAAAGTGGTGCATTATTAGCTATACTTGAGGCCCCACAATTACCAAGTTCATTATCACCATTTATCCCTCAATTAATGATGAAACTTATGTCTTCAATGGAAAGATTACCAATAGCAATCCAAAGAAGACGTGCTCAAATAGACAATGATCCAACCAAATTTCAAGAACGCTCTGAACAAGAGCACAGTGAAAACTCTGACGCTACAAAAACTGTTGAAGAGAATGAGTTTGATGATGAAGAGGAGGATGAAATGAGTGGATTCAAGGATACACCATTGGATGAAGTCAACGTCTTCTTACAGTTCAAAGAAAAAATGATCAAAATACAAAACACTGATTCCAATAAATATGATGTTATGGTTGGCAGCTTGCAACCACCATATAGAAATATTTTTGATCATTTGATGAATGTTTAAAGACACAATTATACATATTAGGCAGTATCTTATCTAGAATATTAATGAGAAGATATATTTATTTTTAGTTATAGTATTTACAGAGTTATACTTATGCATAGTTATTTAAAATCATACATTGACTTTATCTAGAAATCACAATAAAACTAGTAATTTTTCGAAACTTTTATTATAAAACTTGGTAATCTAGTAATTAAACAATACTTTATATTGTAATGCTCTTGATCCAATAATATCCCAATCTGACTCTGTTATCCACATTTCTTCAACAATTTTCAATCTTCCAAAGATTGAACCACCTTTCCATGTTAAAATTGATGGATCTATCTCTCTTGGAGATGGCAAAACTTCAACATTAATTAGCGATTGATTAGCATTGTCTTCTAAAAAATTTTGTAATTCTTGTTCAATGATACTGAATAATTGTTCTCTTAGTTTAGTAATCTCTTCCTCTTCTGTAATCTTATTGAGTTCATGTTCAGTTTCAAACTTTGTAATAGTGACTTCAATACCTTTCAGGAAGTCCGACAAATTCGCCAGAGCTAATAGTCTTGGTCTCCAAATATTTATACGATCTGTTAAAATAAAGTCAAGGGATTCTATCTTGGAACTACCACCAACAATTAATAAATTTTCAAAATATGTCTTCAACTTGGTAAAATCATATCTAGATGCATTTGCTATTGACTGTATTATAGCCTTTTCTATTGGTTGCAATACTTCCTTTTCAAATTCAACACCATCTTCGATACCATTATTATCTAATAATTCTTTCAATACATCAAAATCTGTTTTATCAGCATATAAATGATTTTCTTGTAATTGTTTTTGGGTTAATGAAATTGGGTTATTTGAAAGACCAGTATATAAATCTAACGAAGGCCTAGTCTTTAATGCATTGTTATTTGGTTCTTTAAAAATTTCAGGAAAGAATAGACCCAATGGAGCCAACATTACTTCATCAAATACTTTAAACTCAAATTTTTCTGATAATTTATTTGGATATCTTTTGACAAAGTTGTACAGTTGTACTGTGATGTTTGCATCTTGAAATGTTATAAATTTTTCTTTCAGTTGTTCCATTGTACCCCAATCAAATTTATCTTTCATATTTAAGTCAACAGGGAAGTTTGAAGCTTTTAATAATTTATCAAAGTATCTTGTAATATCATCACCACCATATGACATAAGAGCTCTTGAATTTGGTAATACCATACCTTCATCAACACACGCCACTTTAGTAGTTTTTGCACCAATATCAACAACACAAGCATTGCTAACACCTGCACCATAAGATGTTGCCAAAGATTCTTGGATGACAGAAATAGCTTGAAATCCCATTTGTAGTAACAATTCAATGAAAGTTTCAACATATACTTTATCATATAAATCTGGTATTATAAAAACAACTTTATAGTTATTTATCTTTTTGTCAAAGTTATTCACAATTAGGTCTTTTAAAATAATTTGAATTTCACCAATAATTTCTTGTCTAGAGTCATAAGCTGTTTCATTAAGTTTACCAGTTGATAACAAAGGATATTTCAAATCAAACTTTTCAGGCTGTGCTCTAATTGCTTCATTACCTACATAATATTTTGTATCTTGCTCACCAGTTGTATAGTCGACTTTATTGGTATCATTATGCTCTGGGATTGTCTCTGGTTGAACCTTTTTGTTAAAATTAGCAACAACTTCTGATGAGTTTGGAAGTATTCTTCTCTTATAGTATCTCATTCTTTCTTTAAAATCTCTGATCATAGCTGCTTTAACAACTTCGTTGTTATAATCTTCATCTTCATCATCATTTATATTTGTTATATTAGGTTCTTGTTTTGGAACAGCTATAGCAAATGGAAAAGTCTTAGGATAAACATCGGAAGCTAAACCTATTCTGATATTTTTAGATCCTGGATGTATAACAATAACATTAGAACCGTGCCTATCATCAATTTCTTCTTCAGAACCAGAGTCATTGTCACTCTCCATCATTTCATCATCATCTTTTACCTTTGACTTTACAGAAGGTGTTGATTCCTTTAGATCTTTATCTTTGTCTTTGTTCTTAAAGCTAGATAATCTTATGTTTCTTCTTTCTCTTAAAATAAAAACTTGTTCATCCTTCTTTAAGTAGTCTGTAAAGTAATTTTTTTGATTGATCAGTTGCACAGGTTCAAAAGTTGAATATTTTAAATTATTTTCACGTCTTTCAATACCTGATTTTTTAATCTTCTTAGCCATAGTTTCTGCTGCTTTCAATCTACCTAATCTTCTTCTTTCTAATACTTCATCACTTACCAGTTTCTTGTTTGCATTTGATGGTAAAGCCCCATTTGTTGTTGCTGTAGCTTTCTTAGCTGGATGTTTTGGAGCTGGTGTTGATTCATTAGTATCCATTGAGGTAGGTGATGGAATGTTTGATTGACCATCCTCAGTCTGAGGAGATGATGGTAGAGGCGTCTCTGACATCGTACAATGGTCTTTTGTTGTTTTGTTGTTTCTATATGCTTTTAACATTTCTTCGATCTTATTTGAATTTTTGATATTTCAAACGAAAACATCCTTACATTTTTACTTACACTCAAAACATAAAATTATAAATACAACTTCATGATTTTAATTAGAATGCTATTATACAGATGAGTTTATTTACTCTTTTATTAATCTTTCATTTTTTTTATATATGGCTAGATATTACACTCGTCATTATTCCACTTCGTATTAATCCTTTTGGTTTAATTCCTTTTTTGAAATTTCTTTTCTATCAAAGAAAAGGAGAACGACATAAAGATAACACCTTAAAAGGCTACTGTTCTATCAGTATATAAACGTGGAGCAATGTTCATTGCCATTAATTCTTGAAACAATAATTTAGCAGCATATGGAATATGAATTTGATAGATATCAATCTTATTCTTACAACCACGACATTCAAATTGATTATGTTTCAATTTGGCAATAACAGACATCAAACCACAAACACCACAAATATGAACTCTGAAAGCATCAGAAGCTTCCATCAATCTTTCTTTCATAAATGAAGCAGCACCATGAGCAATCATACAATCACGTTCCATTTCACCGAAACGTAAACCACCATCTCTTGAACGACCTTCTACTGGTTGTCTTGTTAAAATTTGAACTGGACCTCTTGCTCTTGCATGGATCTTATCATCGACCATATGTCTTAAACGTTGATAATATGTAGGGCCAAAAAAAACTTGTGCCATCAATTTCTTACCAGTATGACCGTTATACATGACTTCAAAACCTCTTGACTGATAACCATTTTCTCTTAACAAACTTGAAATAGCATCAACTGTAACATCAGTAAATGGAGAAGCATCACCTTCATGACCCGATAAAGCAGAAACCTTTGATAGTAAACATTCAATTAAATGTGCGACTGTCATACGAGATGGAATAGCATGTGGATTGATAATTAAATCAGGAACAATACCTTCACGACTGAATGGCATATCTTCACGACGGTAGGTAACACCAATAGTACCTTTTTGACCATGACGACTCGCAAATTTATCACCAATTTGTGGAACTTTTGTGGTTCTCATTCTAACTTTAACGAATTTCAAACCTTCTTGATTTGTTGTAATTAAAACTTGATCAACGATACCATTTTCAGTAGCTCTTAGTGGGGTTGAAGCATCACGTTTAACATGGTATACTGTACGTTGACCTAATTCTTCAGCATCTGGCGATATTGGTGTTGTTTTACCAATGATAATATCTTCACCTGAAACTCTAACACCCGGTGCAATTAACCCATCATCATCTAATTTTTCATATGTACCATGCTTCAATCTTAATGTATTACTTCTATTTGGTTTTTCAAATTCTTCAACAACAGACATACCAACTCTCTTTTCTTGATCCATATATGATCTGAAAAACAATGATCTGAATAAACCTCTATCAATACTTGATTGATTCATGATCATAGAATCTTCTTGGTTATAACCTGAATAACAAGCAATAGCAACAATAGCGTTTTGACCAGCTGGCAATTCTCTGAATTTCAAATGTTCCATCGCTCTTGTAGTAGCCAAAGGTTTTTGAGGGTAGTACAAAATATTTGCCATTGTATCCATACGAACACTGTAATTTGTTAAAAATACACCCATAGCTTGTTTACCCATCGCAGATTGATAAGTATTACGAGGAGATTGATTATGATCAGGGAAAGGAATAATAGAAGCAGCAACACCAAGAATCATAGAAGGATGAATTTCACAATGGGTATAAGTTTGTGCAGATTTGATAGATTTAATTCTTTTATTTGTGTCAGTTGATGAAGCAGCTGCAGATTCTTGTTCTTCAATAGGCTCTAAATCTTCTGGAGACATTGCAATCATAACAGTTTCTTCTTCATCAGCATCTAGGTATTCAACAACACCGTTGTTTAATAACGACGTCCATGAGAAGTATTCTTCATCTTTTTCATCTATATCTTCATATTCATTTTGTTGTAATTTCCAAACATGTTCTTTCTTTAATGCTAATTCTTTTCTTCCTGTTTCATAATTATCTTCAACAACGAATAGTGGTCTGTAAACTCTACCTGCATCAGTGAAAATTCTGAATTCTTTTTCTCTTATATCTCTGATAATTGAAACTTCTGGTGAAATTTGACCCTTTCTTCTTAAAGTTCTCATAGTATCATTCAATTTAGCTGGATCTCTATGGATACCGTGCCAAACACCATTAACAAAAATTCTAGTTGCATCTGGTGCTTGATGTGGAGTATAATCTTCTAATGGTTCCATACCCCATTCTTCTAAGAAATATTTGATTGGATCAGATATAGTACCAACAGAAATACATGACATAAGTGATAGATTCTTAACTAAACCACACGCTTGACCTTCTGGTGTTTCAGCAGGACAAACCAAACCCCAATGTGTGTTATGTAATTGACGAGGCTTTGCTAATTTACCATCACGACCAATTGGTGTATTAGTTCTTCTTAAATGTGATAATGTTGATGAATATGTATATCTGTTTAAAACTTGGGAAACACCTGCTCTGGAACTCATAGCCTTCTTTTGTTCACCCCAATTACCAGTAGCTAAAGAATATTTCAAACCTGATGTAATTGTTTGTGATTTAACAGCTAATTTCAAGTTGAAATCTGTAGAAGTTTCGACTGATCTTTGCATATAACGGTAAATATCTCTTGTTAATTTCTTAAATAAGATTCTAAAAAGGTTTGCCAATAGAGGACCAGCTAAATCTAATCTTTTTCTACCAAAATGATCACGATCATCTTGATCTTTTCTTTCTAATGCACATAATAATAATCTATTAACCATATAACCTAAGAAGAAAGCTTTTCTTTGTTCAAAACCTTCTTTTTGTGTAATATGTGGTAAAAATTCTTTTGTTAAAATATCTTTGGCATATTGAATACGTTTATCTCTTCTAATACCTAATGCATTACCACGACGACCTATATAATCTAATGCAACTTCTCTATCTTGTATAACGAAACCTTCTTCAACACAAGGTTTTAACATTTCAAACATTTGCCAATCATTTTGATCATAACAAATATGTTCTAAAATATCACCATCTGGCACTATACCCAAAGCTCTAAATACAACAACAATTGGAATATCTTGTTTAATATATGGTAATGTGGCTTTAATTGTTCTACCACTTGTACCTTTATCATCTCTACCATATAATTTAATTTGCATTGAACTAATTAATCTTGAACCCTTTTCTAAAGCTGATCTAATTTCAGCAACATGAGAAATTGGTGATGGAGCTGATTTCTTAAATACTTGAACAATATTTGCTGCTGATCTTTCTTGTGCAATAAGAACTTTTTCTGAACCATTAATAACGAAGTAACCACCCATATCATATGGACATTCTTTCAAAGTATAAAATTCATCATCTGTTAAATCTTTTAATAAACAATATTTGGACTTTAACATGATTGGAACTTTACCAATAAATGTTTTATTATCTTTCTCTTCACTTTTTTCTTCTTCATCTTTAACAATAGTCCAATCACTTTCTTCATCAGTCTTTTCATAAGTAGTTTGTTCCATTTCCACGAATAAAGGAGCTGCATAGGTTAAATTTCTCAATCTTGCTTCTTGTGGAAACATTTGTGTAGTTGTACCATCTGATTCAGTCATTGTTGGTCTTGATAAGAAAATTTTACCAACTTTGATTTCATATTTCTTATTAATATTATCTTGTTCACTTGTATGTTGAGCAGGTTGTTCTAAGATCAAAGTTGAATCTTCCCAAACTAATTCTTGAATTGATGTATGAATGAATTCATCAAATGAATCTAATTGTTGGGAGACAAGACCCTTTTCTCTAAAGAATGAAGAAATGACAGTCCAACAATCTTCGGCTGTGATTCTGTCATCATCATCTAATGCATATGGATCTTGATATTCTAAACACACAGAATTCAAATAGTTAGTAATTGGATCTCACTATAAAGTAAAAGACAATGCTATATTGATAAACATTTCATTCGCCATCATATTTAAACATCAAATCAATATATCAAGAGGATGACAAATACTAAGGCATGCAAGGCTCAAAATGTCCAAAAAATCTCATATATAATACAACATACCGTCAGACATTATGGATATCACTAGAATATATGCTAGAAGATTTCAACTACGTTACCTGAAGAGATATGAACTTGGTTAACACTTGAAGACCATAATCTTTCTTTTGTTGATGTTTTTCTTTGAATTTTCATCGAAGAAAAAAACAAAAGTCGGAATTCATATCTACAGTACCCGGATATAAGGTCGGAACTCATCACGAATTTTTTTTTTTAACAAACGACGTCCAAATATATTTTAATACCAAATCAATAAATATACTTCATCCCATTTGTTTTAAGTCTTTAAGAATTCAAAATCTTCAAAGCCATCATAAACATGAACTTCCTAAAATCCAGCACGCAGATAACTGCTGCTCAACCTTCAATCATTTTTACAAGATCATATCATCAAAGGATCTTCAAATATAACAGTTTGTTTCCAGGTTTCAATAAATTAAACAAATTTGAAAAAGAAAGAAAGAGAGAACCAAAGGGTGACGTTATCTACAGAGAAACTACTAAACAACTAGCAGCCAATAATCCTCATTTCAAAGTAGGTTATTTTCAACAATATTTCCCAAAAGCTCGTATCGTTTTATTACGTCCAAATGCTAAACATACACCATATCAAGCCAAATTCATTGTTCCAAAATCATTCAATAAAGTTTTATTAAGAGATTATTTATGGCATATATATGGTTTAAGAGCTTTTAGAATAACTACACAATTACAACATTCAAAATACGTAAGAACAGGTAGATCTATTGCTCGTTATAGAACTGCACAAATCAAAAAGATGACTATTGAAATGCTAGATCCATTTGTTTGGCCAGAAGAAATTAAAGATACATCACCATGGAATGTTGAGCTAAATGAAGAATTACAAGAATATATCAAGGAAAGACAAGATAATATTGGTTCAGACCTCAACAAACCAACTAAGGCCTTTGATGGTGCTTTAGGCCCATATCCAGAAATTGGTAAACCATTTATTTCAAAAAATACCGATAGAAAGAATAAGAATGAATTAAAGAGATTCAGTTCTGCTCAAATAGATGCTGATCGTGCTGATATGGTTAAAAGACATTTACAAGAATTTCAATAACTTATTTATCAAAACAAGCATACCAAAAAAATCTTAAGATTATAGAATGAAATAAATATTGATGATGAAAAAAGAAGAATATTTCTTAATGAAATGAAAATAGACATGAGTTAATAATACATCATGTTATAAAATTAACTGTATATAAATTTTTTAGAAATAATGAACATCCTGTATTTTTCTATATCAAAGACACCAGCATTGAATTTACAATTTTAAAATAATTAATTGTATTTGTATTCTGTCATATATTTCCAGACAATAAGAGTATTTCAAATAAATATGGGTATATAATTTTATAGAATGTAAGAAAAAATTAATGTACTCGAAACAAAAAAAAAAGGAATATAAGATCAAAACTTATATAAAACCAAAACAGAAAAACCAATAACCAACCAAAAAGATAGATTGATTTCAAAAGAGAAAAACCCGCCAGACATAAAAAGAAAAATCCAAATAATAAAATAAAAATAATTTCATAAAATCATGTATCCCATCCACACCAAAGAAAAGAGCCTAAAGTCTAAACCATTTATAAATTAATTAATCCTGTTTTATAGGTTCATAATTACCTGAACCATTATTTCCACGCCACCAGTTCGAAGCTCCACTTAACCAAGAACCCGATCTTGAAGATACTCTTGGTCTACCATTCTTAGGAATTGGACTTGATTCAAGAGAACTACTCGATCTCAGAATAGTTTCAACTTCTTCTTTACCAACAACATCAAAATCATTTGTATTTTCAAAATCAGAATTTGAATCAGAATTTGATTTTCTATTTATTAAAGTATTTTTAATACTTGATCCTGAAACTTTTCTTGATTTTATTGGAGTAATTTTTGTTGAACTTGAACTTGAAGCTGAAGAAGTTGATATAGAAGTCGATGATGTAAAATTAGTATTACTTGCACCTGTTGAAATAAAAGCATTAAACAAGCTTTCAATAACACCACCTTTACCATTACCTGCTAAACCATTCTTAGTATAGAAATTATCAACGATATAATCTATTGTACTGGTAGTAGCATTGTTTATAATGTTTCCAGTTTGATCATCTGTAGAACTTAAAACTGAATTTAAACCTGAGGGAATTGAATTTAAATCAATATTTTTGTTATTATTATTAATTGAATTTGAATTAGAACCAAATAACCATCTTTTAACAAATCCAATTGATAAAATATCATTCATATAAGTTTCAAATTCTGTTATATGAGCTTCTAAGAATGATGAAATATAATTCTGATATAGATAACTTGACCCATTGATTTTTAAAGTTTCTGATCCATTAGAAATTGAATGAAATGGGAAAATCAACCAAATAAGGAAGTATAATCTAATTATCGAATAAAATGGAATATAAGAGATGATAAAATATACATGGGATTCTGCAGTTATTAAGGAGGCGTAAACAAACCAATAAATTAACCAAGGTCTTAAGACCAGATCTGGACTGGTTGTAATGTTACCAGATAGTAATGAAGATGCTGTAGATACTGCTGTTGTACTTCTTAGGGCTTTATATGTTGCAACGATTGGGAAAATCAGAATAGTTAATCTAGAAATTTAGTAACGGTTAGTGATTTGTGTCTTAAATTAGATGAGATGAAGATTTTAAAATTAACTTACCCAATTAAATTAATCAGAGATGAAAACATCATTTGAATTATAATTTAGAATGATATATGTAGACTTTTTTGAATGATGATACTGTTGAATATACCTGAAACCACTGTTGAGGGTTTAACCAAATGATATAATAATTTTGTGTCTTTACAATAGGAGAAGTTCAGCACTTTGCTCCACAAAATTTAACAACTAGTTATCCAAACCTCTCTTCACTGATGTATGAAGAGTATTGCTCAAACTGATATTATTGAATTCTTTTGGTATAATTGTACTAAAGCAAATGTAAATAGTTATCTCGATAATTCTTTAAAATCTTATTAAATTAAAGGAAATACTAGAAAAAGTTTAAAAGTTGGTTTCAAATGAAATTTGATAAGGATTTTTTTTCATAAGGTAAAAATATATGTTCACGTGACTAATTATTTTTTCTCTATATATTCCTTTCTGTGTTTCTTATATTAGTTACAAAACTGCATTTAAATTACAACAGAGGGGACAAGTCTATATTATTTTAAAATTAAATTATTTATCTAAATGCATCTTCTTGATCAATATATTTAACTAAATCATCTAATATCGAAACAGTTTCTTTAGGATTTGCAATCCAAACAGTTGTACCAGCTAATCTTGCTTTAAAATCATTTGAACCAACACTTGCAAATTGATCACCAATATGAAGAGTTTGTTTTGGACTAATACCACCAAAATATCTTTGTAATGAGGCAACACCTAAATCTTTACTAGCTATATCAACCCAAACATCTGAACCACCATCAAATGCACAAAATCCAATTCTTTGAGCAGATGTTGAAATATCTAATCTCTTTTTACAACTTAAAACAACTTCTTCTAATTGTTCACGACATAATTCTTCATTCTCTAAAGGTACTAAACCAACAGCTCTATGTTTTCTTATTATATGTGCAGGTAATTGAAGTTTAATTCTTAAAGAATTTAGAGTAGCTTCAGCTAAATCAAGTGTATTGTTTATATCACTTTCATCCCAACGTGACATTGAATCTAATAACCAATATTCAGGTTCAATCCATTGTAATTTTTTTATTGAATTATTATATCTAAATAAATAATTTGATTCACCGCCCATTACACAAAATCTTTCCTTTTGTTCAATAGTTAATTCATCAGTTGAATTAATTGTATCAATTAAACCTTTTAATCTTTGATAATATTTATCACCTGATTTATCATTATATCCAGCAGCTGTAACAACACCTACAATTAAACCTTTTGATAATAATTTTATAAGTCTTTTAATAACTGGTGAATCATGAACCAAAGATTTCCCATCATCATAAAGTGTAACATCACCATCAAAAGTTACTAATTTTAAAGGATCTCTTGCAATTGATAAAGCTAAAACTTGAGCAGTATTTAAAATCAATCTAATATCATTAAAACTTGGACAAACCATTCTTCTTGAACTTATACTTCTTCTATCATCTTCAATATAAAAAGCTTTTTCAAGTGGTAATTTTGTGAAAAAACCTGAAATACTTGGAACTAATTGCATTAGTCTACCTAATTCTGGTGTACCAGATTTTTCCATTAATATTTGATCTTCAACTAATTTTTCAACATCATAAAAAATTTCAGCATATCTTCTTCTTGCATCTTGTGTAGTTTTAATATCCATTAATGTATTTGAATTACTCTTTACAGCATGAAGAACAAATGGTACCTGTTTTTGTTTTGTTTTTCAAAAATTGGTTAGTATTCTCTTCAAAAATAGTTTATGAGGAATATGAAACTTACTGCCAGTAGACCTTTAATCCATTCAATGAATTCATCGCGACGATGTATCTTTAAAGAATCTATTTATTTTTGTTAGTCACTTTGTTTTTGTTACGTTTAACTGTAGATCATGCTATTCAATGACCTCATTCAAACTCCATTTATCTCTTATACTTGTGTTGTATACTTACACTCTACTCTATACCTGTTTCAAATATAAAAAAAAAACCCCCTCATAACAGAGTTTTTTAAAAGTTGTTAGTACTTCATATTCTCATTATCAACATTGATTTATACTTGACAGATCAAACTAATTTAAAAATCATCACAACAAAAAAACTCATGTTTAGAAGTTTTTAAACTCGAATCAATTAAATTAAACTGTAACATACCTTGATGACATTAATCTCTTATTTCAATACTGAATTCACTACAAATTCAACTTTAAACAAATAAAATGATTTTCTCCTTAACCCGATTCCCTTTTTCTATTCTATCTCTTCAACTTTTTTTTTTTTATCAACAAACATAATTAAATTTTGCTGTTTTTACGGAATATAAATGAAAAATTTAAAACTGTGTTAAAAATTATTAGTTAAGTGTTACAAAAAGACAGTTATTTAATGTTTAAGTTATTCTATAATTTAATTTATATTTATCAAAAATATATATTCTTAATTTTTTTTTTTTTTGTTTTTTAAGTTTTTTTAAAAATTTGTATAAACAAAAAAAATATACCCAAAACAATTTTTAGAAAGCAAAATTAACAATTCAAACAAGAAAGCTAATGAAAGTTAAAAAAAAAAAAAGTTATTATTTTTATAAATCAATCCAGTGGTAAAAAAAAAAAGATATAAATCATAATGTTAAATTATAAAGATTTGAAAATAAATCTGTAATTCTCTATATTTGAATTTTCAAAGTATTTAACAAAAAAATGGGATTATTCTTTAATGTTACCAAATCTCTATTTTTAATTTAATTTAATTTAATTTTATTTTTAATTTTAATTTTAAATTTCAGAATTAAGAAATTTATAATAAGTTTTTAGCTTTAAATTCAGCCATTAAAGCAGCACCTAATCTAGCAGGTGATGGTTCAACAACGACTTGAGCAGATCTTAAAGCGGCAATCTTACCTTGAGCAGTACCTGAATTACCAGAGGTAATGGCACCAGCATGACCCATTCTTCTACCTGGAGGACTTGTTAAACCAGCAATAAATGAAACAACAGGCTTTGGAACATTTCTTGTTAAGTTATATTGTTTTAAGAATTCAGCAGCATCTTCTTCAGCACTACCACCAATTTCACCAATTAAGATAATACCTTCAGTTTCTGGATCTCTTAAGAAAAGAGTTAAAGCATCAATGAAATTTGTACCTGGGAATGGATCACCACCCATACCAATAACTAAAGATTGACCTAAACCACATTTAGTAGTTTGATCAACCGCTTCATAAGTTAAAGTACCAGATCTTGAGATAATACCAATTTTACCTCTTTTATGAATATTTGATGGCATAATACCAATTTTACATTGTTCTGGAGCAATGATACCTGGACAATTTGGACCAACTAATCTAGTTTTTGATTGAGTTTTTAAAATTTCTGAAATTCTTAACATATCATGTTGTGGGATACCTTCAGTAATTGCAACGGCTAAAGAAATTTCAGCTTCAATAGCTTCTTCAATAGCTTTAGCAGCAATTGATGGAGGAACAAAGATACCAGTAGCAGAAGCACCTGTTTCTTTAATGGCTTCCTTAACGGTTGCAAAGACAGGTTTATCTAAATGAGTTTGGCCAGCTTTTTTTGGATTTGTACCACCAACGACTTGAGTACCGTAGGCGATTGCTTGTTCAGCGTGAAAAGTAGCTTGTTTACCAGTAAAACCTTGATAGATAACTTTAGTATCCTTGTTGATTTTCAAGTTCTTGATTGTGTCAGCATAAGAAGCAGTTCTTAATGAAGATGAGAATTTTCTAATTGATTGTTTAAACATTTTTGCTATATTTTAATAAATTTAATTTAATATAGGTTTAACTCTTTAAAAAAATTTTAAAATTTTTTTTTTTATTTATTTATTTTTTTTTTTTTTTTTTGAGATTTATATTACAAATGGGGGGAAAAAACTATATTAAGTTATCAATTTTAATTAAATAAAAAAGATTTTATAAAAGTTTTTTTTAAAAAATAGTAAAAAGGGAAAAACCTCTAAATTAATTTTTTAAAATGGAAATAATAAGAGATTTTCAGTTATTTATATATATATACTTTTTTTTTTTTTTTTTTTTTTTTTTTTTTTTTTTTTTTTTTTTTTTTTTTTTTTTTTTTTTTTTTTTTTTTTTTTTTTTTTTTTTAATTTTTTTTTTTAGTTTTCTTGTAGTTTAAATTCCGTTTAAATTGAAGAGCTGAGTGGGATGGTTACCTTAAGTTGGAGTAATTGGTTCAATGTACTAAACAAGGACTTGAATTGCAATTGAACTAAACTACAGTGTGGTCTAAATCCCAAACACCTCCAATTCATTAAAACGTTTAATACACCTAGAAATTTTAAATTATCAGTAGCTTTTTCTTTTTTTTTTTTTTTCTTTCTTCAACCATCGTTATATTTTTCAATTGACCACGCTACTATTTTCTCATAGTAAGAAGGTTGTAAACTCCAGCTAATTCACCCCAGATATTTAGAGTAAGAATGTAGAGTAAGAATGGGGGACAGCTCTTTTCTCTTCTTCTTTAACTACAATTACTTGTTGTTGATCAGATCTTTATGTTTTTATTTCAGGTGTAAGAAATTATTAACAAAATACTCTAAAAGTGATTCAGTAGTCTAAGCTAATTTCATGGGGGGCGGGATCAATGAATTGTATTTTTATACTGAAAGTTAACACGGTTCTTTTGACATCGACGTAATGAATAATAATACTACTACTACTTTAGCACTTAATGTCCGATAGTGTAACCTCTACTTCCATTCTACACTCAATTAAATCAAAAACATCTGATGGTGTCAACAAAAATCTGGAGAAGCAGCTTTTTAGTGTACAAAGTGTACAAAGTTTAGGCATGGATTTATAAAGCATGGGCAAAGAGATAGTTTACACAAAAAAGATGTTTTAAAATCCGACGTAAAGCCTGTATATACTATTGTTACAAATTGTTACAAAAAAATCTGATAACATCTCCTTCAATCAATCAATCAATCAATCGATCCATTATAATTTGCTTAATAAATATATTAAAAATCACCTTATTCTGAAAAAAATTTTTTTTTTTTTTTTTTTTTTTTAAAAAAAAAAAACAACAACTGATTACATAATTTCTGATAAATCTACTTCAGAAATTCAACTGTTATAAATAAATAGATTAAGACAGAATAAACAGAATAAAAGAAACAAGTTATTAATCATTATTATATCATCGAGTATATAAATTAAGCGTTCCCCCCCCCCCTTTTTTTTTTCATTTAACATCTTTGATTGACATTTTCTTTAACACTTATGGAGTTAAACACTTTAAAATTGTAAATACAAAATTCATTATTTTATTTTAGATTCCTATAATAAAATTATAAAACCATGAATTTTTACTTAGTTTAAACAATCAAAAATCGAAATTATGATTTTCGTAGTAAGTAGATTTCAATATACTTCATCTATTTTCCTAACATTATTTTTTGATCTAGTAATTTACAAAATTTTCATTTGTATTCGATAACTCAATTAAAATAGTTGATAACCTATTCATTTTGTTAATCCGTAATTATTATTATTATTATTTCAAATCAATATATAGTTCCTGAATTCTGATATTTTTGATTAAATTGATAATTGTTTAAGAGAAATAAAAAAAATTTAATTGACGGTAATTGAATTATCCATATATATATATATAAGTTAAATATTAATGATTTTCAATATAATAAAAACAAGTCCTGCCATATTAGTTTTATTAACGTAACATGATGGATATGATTCAGGACTTCGTGGCCAAGCTGGTTAAGGCGTGCGACTGTTAATCGCAAGATCGAGAGTTCAATCCTCTCCGAGGTCGTTTTATTTTTTTTTTTATTTCACAAACTTTCCAATATTAATTTTTTATTTTTAAATTTTGTTTACTTGATTTTGATTTTGATTATCATTTGAAAGTTTAAGATCTAATGTATTGTGTTTAAATTAGTTAATATCTTTATTATAATTACCTTCTAGTGTTGTCAGCTATTGGTACTATGAATACAGTAGTTTAAACTATTGAATACATTAATTTAACTTTAGATTTATTACCCAACTTACAATTTTTAAGAATGATAACAATAATAATTAGTTGAAATAATATCTTTTTTAATTGAACGAGATTAATATGGATTTAATTTATCGAATAGAATCTAATTTTATATAAAACTCAGACTTAAAATAGAAATCAATATGTTTTAACTAAAACTATTTTATAAAATCTATAAATAAGATTCAAGATATTCACTATTTGAATAAATATTTAAATGATTTAAACTTTTTTCTAATCTTTGAACACCACCTAACCTTTTAACAAAATTCTTTAATAAGCTCCTTTCCTCATTTTCATAATCATCACCACAAGATTCCCACCACATTCCACCACCTAATTGTTTTTCAATGACATAACTTGCTTTAGCTTTAATTGAATCAACATTATCATAACTAATAAATCTTTTAGATACTGGATCATAATTATATGCAACACAAGCTTTTGAATCATATAA